>VZQC01001366.1:1116398-1381012 GCA_009823505.1 Rhizomys pruinosus
CAGGGGAACCTGGAGGCAGGAAGCTGAAGCCCACAGACCATGGAGGATTGCTCTTACTGGCTTGCCTCCCCTGCGCTCATGCCCAGCCTGACCTTTCATACAGTCACACACAACAACGTGCCCAGCGTGGCACCACTCTTGTGGGCTGGGCCCTCCCACATTGACTCACGACCATCAAGAAACAATACTCCACAGATGTGGCCACAGGCCAATCCAATGGAGCCAATTCCCCAACTGTAGGCTCCCTCAACCCAGGTGTGTCAATGTTGACAACTAAAAAGCTATCCAGCACAGAGCCCAAGGCAGGAACTTCAGGGCAGGAAACCTGCAGCAACTGAAGCACAGGACCATGGAGGAATGCTGTTCACTGGCTTGCTTCTCCGCTTCCATGCCCATGCCGCGCCTTCCTTATGACAGTACACAACAACCTGGCCCAGGGTGGCGCTATTCATTGTGGGCTTGGGCCCTCCAACTGCTTACCATAAAGACAATACCCACAGATGTGGGCCACAGGCCAATCACAAGGGAGCCAATTCCCCCAATTGAGGCTCCCTCAACCCAGGTGTGTCAAGTTGACACTAAAGCTATCCAGCACAGAACCATACTCAGGGCTCAAAGGCTCCCTTCAGCAAGGCTGACTTCTCTGCCAACAAGACTAAGCCCCTACAGGAGACTGACTTCACTATGGGTATCATCTTCCTCACTGTAATGGAGGCAGTGTGGACTGATGCAAATGAAGGTCCCTGTGGCATATTTGGCATTCTGAGTTCAATAAGGAATTTCTGCAGGACCCTGAGATTCACAGCTGTGGGTATTAGTGTGGTATGAGTGTGGTAAGAGAGAGAAGAAGGAAGAAAAAGGGGTGGCCCTAGCCCTTACACCCACACAGGCAATAGACTCAGACACATAAAATAAGAATAATGGGTTTTTTTAAAGAAAAATTACTCTCAGATCCCCTGGAACTGCAGTTACACCCACACAGGCAATAGACTCAGACACATAAAATAAGAATAATGGGTTTTTTTTAAAGAAAAATTACTCTCGGATCCCCTGGAACTGCAGTTACCATGTTAGGTACCATGTGGATGCTGGGAATTGAACCTGAGTCCTTTGTAGACAGTGATCTTAGCTGCTGAGCCATCTCTCTAGCTCGGAGAATATATATATATATATACATTCCTCCATGGCTTGTGCTTCAGCTCCTGCCTCCAGGTTCCTGCCCTGAGTTCCTGCCTTGGGCTCCCTAAGTGATGAACTGTGACCCAGGAGATGTAAGCTGAATAAACCCTTTCCTCCCCAAGTTGGTGTTGGTCAGAGTGTTTTGTCACAGCAATGGAAGACAAACTAGGACAGGCTCCCTGAGTGATGATGAACTGTGACCCAGGAGATGTAAACTGAATAAACCCTTTCCTCCCCAAGTTGGTGTCGGTCAGAGTGTTTTGTCACAGCAATGGAAGACAAACTAGAACAGGTTCTTTCAGTCTGCATGATGAGTTGATCATTGAACGGATTTGTTTGAACAGCCATTCCCTTACCCATGTTGTTGAGGGGATCCTTGTTGTCTGGGATTGTTTTGAGGTGATAACATAGTCAACATAGGAAATAGTCAATTAACAATCCCAATTTTATTTTATTTTATTTTATTTTTTAAAATATATTTTATTATTATTTTGTATGTGCATGAATGTACTGTCTGCATGTAGGTTTGTGCACCCGTGTCATGCAATGCTGTGGAGGTCAGAAGAGGGTCTCGGATTCCCCTGGAACTGGAGTTTCAGACAGTTCTCAGCCGCCATGTGGGTGCTGGGGATCAAACCCGGGTCCTCTGCAAGAGCAGTTGGTGCTCTTAACCACTAGGCCATCTCTCCAGCCCCAACAGCCCCAATTTTAAAAATCATTTATTTTTAAGCCAGGTGCGGTGGCACATGCCTTTAATCCTAGCACTTGGGAGGCAGAGGCAGGTGGATCTTTGTGAGTTCAAGGCCAACCTGGTCTACAGAGTGAGTTCCAGGACAGCTGGGGCTACAGGGAGACCCTGTCTCAAAAAGACAAAAAAAATCATTTCTTTTTAGGCATATGAGTATTTTGTGTCCACTTATGGAAGTGCACCCACACATTTAATGCTGATGGAAGCTACAAGTGGGCGTCAGAGCCCATGGTACTGGAATTACAAATGGTTGTTAGCCACCATGTGGGTGCTAGGAACCAAACCTGGGTCCTCTGCAAGAGCAGCCAATCTTCTTAACCAATGAGCTAACTCTCCAGCCACACTTCAATTCTATGAAGAGTTAATAGGGTCTGGAGAAATGGCTCAGTGGTTTAATGGCTAATAGCACTGGCTGCTTTTGCAGAAGACCTTGTTCCTAGCACTCACATGGCAGCTAATAACCATTCATAGCTCCACTTCTGGGAATTTAATGCCCTCTTCCAGCCACCATAGGCATTACATGCACAGAGTACACATATATACATGTAGGCAAAACACTCATACATGTAAAATAAAAATATATAAATAAAAATTTTAGCAGGACATGGTGGCACATGCCTTTAATCCCAGCGCTTGGGAGGCAGAGGCAAGTGGGTTTCTGTGAGTTCAAAGCTTGGTCTACAAAGTGAGCTCCAGGCCAGCTGGGACTAAAGGGAGACCATGTCTCAAAAAGACCCCAAAATTTTTTTTTCAAAGAGAACAGTTAATAGTTGGATACTGTGATAAAATAAATTCATACTTCAGAGAAATCATACAGTGAAAACTAACCCTTTACTCTTTTCCTGCCACTTGTGCCTTCTCCTTCCTTTCTGACTCCTTTGGGGCTTGTAGTAGCAGGTTTTTATGCATGGGAGTGGCATTGGTAGAAATCATGAACTCTCCTGTCTTTGAAAGCTGCACCCTTTTATTTGGCCCCCTTTCCTCCTTCTCACACCCTACTACAGACCCTCGTGCTCCCGAAGTGACCGGCTTCTCCTTCTCACGCCCTGGTACAGACCCCCGTGCTCCCGAAGTGTCCGGCTTCTCCTTCTCACACCCTAGTACAGACCCCCATGCTCCCGAAGTGTCCGGCTTCTCCTTCTCACACCCTGGTACAGACCCCCGTGCTCCCGAAGTGTCCGGCTTCGCCTTCTCACGCCCTGGTACAGACCCCCGTGCTCCCGAAGTGTCCGGCTCCTCCTTCTCACGCCTGGTACAGACCCCCGTGCTCCCGAAATGTCTGGCTTCTCCTTCTCACACCCTGGTATAGACCTCTGTGCTCCCAAAGTTTCCAGCTCCTCTTTCTCATGCCCCTCTACCTAGTAATGATTCCTGTGGAGTCTCTCAGGCATCTCTATGGGGAATTTTCCTGTTCTAGTCTCCATAGCAACTCTTCAGGTTGTCATGGTAACAGAAGTGATTATTTGGAGACCTTTAAATCACCCTTGGTGTTATATGCTCTTGTCAGAGCTGAGGCCTAGGCCCACAGGCACAAACGTGGGGGAGGTGGGGAGAAGGAGTCAGGGGTCAGGACCTGTTGCTCTGTATCTAGCTCTATGACCTCCCCTCAAACCCCGCAAAGTTGTAATGGAGCGTTTTATGAAGTGGTCTGAGGACAAGAGGCAGCTGGAGTGTGTAGTTCCTGAATGGGGGGATTCTTCAGGAAGGAAGTCACTTGAGCCAAATTGTAGGTCAGGATAAGGGACATTGTCATAAGAACCTTAAGTGACAGTGCAAGGATTCTATCCATGTCTGCTGCACTCCAGAGCCCTTATTTGCTTAGTTCAAAGAGGAAACCGAGGGTTAAATTCACTCCTTTCTGTATTCATTTATTTGGGATATATATATATATATATATATATATATATATATATATATACCAAATATAATATATATATTATATATATACCAAATATAATTTGATATATATACCAAATATATATTTTTTTTAGACAAGGTCTCCCTTTAGTTCCAGCTGGCCTGGAGCTAGCTATATAGACCAGGCTGTCCTTGAACTCACAGAAATCCACCTGCCTCTGCATTCTGAGTGCTAGGATTAAAAGCGTGCGCCACCACCCCCGGCCCAAGATGGTTCTTATCTTAACCGCCATGTGGGTGCTGGGAAGTGAACCTGGGTCCTCTCCAAGAGCAGTCAGTGCTCTTAACTGCTGAGCCATCTCTCCAGTGTGTGTGTGTGTGTGTGTGTGTGTGTGTGTGTGTGTGTGTGCTGAGGAATGAACCCAGGGCCTTGCACACATTCTCTCAGGGAACCACACCTTTAAGCCTGATGGTGGTGATAGTGCTGGTGGTGATTATCATGCATGATGATGGTGATGATGATTGTGCACGAATGGTGTGGGGGAGTCATTGAATGGGGGAGTCAGAAGACAACTTTGTGGATTAGTTTTCTCTTGCCACATTTACATCATTCTGGAGATTGAATTTAGCTCTCCAGGCTTGTACAGCCAGTGCCTTTACCACTGAGCCATCTCATAGGCCCCTGGCTCATATTTTTAAAGCACCTTCTATATCTTGAGCACTGTACTATCATTGGGTATAAACAATGACATGACAAAACAAACTTCCCTTTTCACAGAGCTTACAGTCCCTTGGGGGAAGACAGGAAGCTGAAGAAGTGAAACACTCAGCTTCGAAAGCAGCTTCTGTGTCGGGGCAAAACTAGAGATGACCAGATCAGCTGTGGCCCCAATGACACCAACACTGGGAGGTCCATCTAGTCACAAGGACAGTGATGGGTCTCAAGACAATTCCAGGAGGGAGAGGGATGCATGAGAGGGACTTGGCCACGTCTTGAGACTGAGCAGCAAGCTCTGTGTGCTCAGCTAAGCCATGTACAAAGACTTTAATCTCTGGATGCTTCCCAGGAACACAGGATGTGCCCGAGCAGAGTCATGGCTGGAGTTTCATTTCCATTACAAACTGGGTAATTGACACCCAGAAGGAAGAAGGGGGCAGGCCCAAGGCAGTGTAGCTAAGGGGTGCAGAGAGATGACTTGAACTTGAGTCTTGGACATTCTAGTGTAAATCTATTTCTGGCAGAGAGGGGATTAATTGCCAAACTCAAAAATCCATACCTCTATCAGTTTCAAAGATGGCTGAATGAGTCCCTGATTTTGCATACTTGAGAGATGAGCACAGGCCTGGTGGGGCTATTTCTTTAAGATCCTGAGTGAGTGTGTTTGTATGATGCATATGTACATGATGTGTGTGCATGTGTGTTTGTGTGAGTGTGGGCATGAGTGTTAAAGTCAGAAGATGACCTCAGGTGTTGGTCCTTGTCTTCTTGAGACAGGGTCTATTTGTATTTTATTCTTAGTGTGTGTGTGTGTGTGTGTGTGTGTGTGTGTGTATGGATGTTCACATGCCACAGAGAACATATGGAGGGCAGAGCACATCTGCCTGCTCTCTCCTTCCATCTTTATGTGGGCTCTGGGGATTGAACTCAGGTCATCAGGCTCTGCAGCAAGTGCTTTTACCAGCCAAGCCATCTTGTTAGCCTCTTTGTTGTTTTGTGGCGCTGTGTTTACCTAGCTAGCTGGTTGTGGAGCTTCCAAAGAGGCTCCTGTCCTTGTATCCCATCTCACCCTGACAGCACTGGGAAACAGATGCACAAGCTACTGCTCACGGCTTTACAGATTCAAATTTAGGTCCTCATGTTTGAGTGGCAAGTGCTTGACCCACTTTACTTACTGTCCCCAAGCTGGTTGATTTCTGATGTCAACCTCAGATGATGGTATTAGGCTCAGACCTGAAACACTGTCACAGTCATACACAGTCATATACATGAGCTGGCCAGGTCTGTTTGGTGTTGGGACAGCCTGAAAAGAAACATGGTTCTTTTTTTTTTTTCCTTTTTTTTTTTTAGACAGGGTCTCCCTGCAGCTTCAGCTGTCCTGGAACAGGCTATGTAGACCAGGCTGGCCTTGAACTCACAGAGGTCGGCCTGTCTCTGCCTCCCAAGTGAGCCACCATGCCCAGCACATGGTTCTTTTTTTAAAAGATTTTTAAAAACTTTTATATGCATGTGTATCTATCTATACATGTGTATGCCACATATGTGTGGGTGCCTGAGAAGGCCAGAAGAGGGTGTCAGTTCCCCTTTGGAGTTGTAGTTAGAGGCCACTATGAGCTGCCCTATATAGGTGCTTGGAGTCAAACTAGGGTAACTTCTGGAGTAGTGGCAAATGCTCTTAACTGCTAAGCCATCTCTTTAGCCCATAATATGGTTCCTGAAACCCTGGACTTCCCCCATCCACTAGGCTTCTCCTGGAAACAGGTTGAAAAGCCCATGCCTTGAGCTTTCTAAAGAGGGGGTGAGACTAGCATCTTTCTTTTTTTTTTTTAATTTTATTTATTTATTTTTCATGTGTGTGAGTGTACTGTCTGCATGTAGGTTTGTGCACCCGTGTCGTGCAGTGCCGCAGAGGTCAGAAGAGAGCGTCAGATTCCCCTGGAACTGAAGCCAAAGACAGTTCTCAGCCGCCATGTGGGTGCTGGGGATTGAACCCTGGTCCTCTGCAAGAGCAGTCGGTGCTCTTAACTGCTAGGTTATCTCTCCAGCCCGAGACTAGCATTTTTCTACAGTAGGGTCTCTGCTTCTTCCAGTTGTGGCTTATCCACTTCCACCCAGACCGTGGGCTCTGTGCCAGGGTAACAGGCAACACAAAATGACTTCTTGTCGGTATAAGTCCCAAAAGGAGTGGCCAACTCCAGGCTCTGTGCTAGTGAGCACTTGAAACTCAGTATTAGATGTCAGGAAAATACTGGATTTCAAAAACTAGTACAGAGTATAAATTATATCATTTCTAAGTTTTTAGGCTGATCGGCATGTTAAAATATTTTGGACCTGTTGTATTAAGTCAAAATTTACTCAGTTTTCTCTTTACTCTTCATATATATGTATGTGTATATATGTCTGTAAATATATATATACACACATTATATATATGTGTGTGTATATATGCACCACCAATTCCAGCTTTTTCTTAGGTTTTTAATTAGGCATGTGGCTGTCCTATATTATTGTTGGGATAAGATCAGTTCCACAAGAGAAAGGGCCATGGAATTTTGCACATCGTCTATACCCATGACCTGGTACTGGGGTGGGACAGAGCAGCTTTGCAGTAGTGTTAGCTGATGACTAAACACTTGACAGTTGCACATCCTATCAGCCCAAGAACTTTGGACTGCTTGTTACTGTTAAGGCAATGTGACCTGACTTAAATACCACACACATATGCCCACATAAACACACAAACACATATTCCCACACACATACATATACACATATACATACATATATACATAAACACAAACACATACACATAGAAACACATGTGCACATATGCACCTGCACACATACACATACACATATATGTTGCCACACAATGTTCTTCCTCCCTGCTCTGCTATCAGTGGCTGTCTGTAGATTTCCTAGCACAGCCTGGCCAGCCGGGCACTCTGAGTATCCTGCAGCAGCAGAGAGGAGAGAAGGTTCCAGAGCCCAGTAGACAGATGAACCCAATAATGGGCTGGGAGAAATTTCACGAGAAAATAACTCAGTTTTATCAGAACAACTGGGGGCTTTTATACCAGACCTTGTGAGGTGGAAATGGGGTTTGGGGGTGCAGGTCAGGAGAGCTGGGGCAGTACAAGTCGCCATGGCTCTTACGGGGGCAATGAAACTCCCAGGTGTGTACTGGTAGGTAGGAAGTGTGACATCTGCCTAGTACATCAAAGGGAGCCTTAGGATGTGAGATATCACTTCTGCAAGCAGGAGATCCTGGCTCCTCAAAGAAGCTTGCCGGACAGTGGGCTTGGAACCCCACAGTGCTCTAGCCAAACAGAGTCTCATCCCAACATATATACATCCATACCTTCACAGAAACACATACACATGTATACACACATTCATACACAGAAATACACACAGAAACACACACAGCACACATAACTCAGGCATAACATTTGTGAGAAAGCAAAAGGCTCTTGGGAATGAAGGGTTTGGGGTCTGTCTTGTCTTTTTCTGGAGAAGTCCTTTGTCTCACTGCATCACATCAACACTCCATTCTGAAAGTTCTGGGGGACATTTTGACCTTTGTCAAGCCCCACATTGAAAAGGTCCTCACACATTAGGGGCAGAGATGCGTTTTTTACGACTTACTGACCTTTCTTTGCTGACACACACCCCTATTTTTTAGCTAGGCACATGGCCACCTAAAGCCCAAACATTTTCCAGCCCCTTAAGGAGCTGGTTTGGCTATGTGAGCTT
Organism: Rhizomys pruinosus; assembly: GCA_009823505.1. NCBI lineage: Eukaryota > Metazoa > Chordata > Mammalia > Rodentia > Spalacidae > Rhizomys > Rhizomys pruinosus. The sequence goes on from VZQC01001366.1 coordinate 1,124,657, forward strand.
TGGCTGCAGTGCTGCGAACACAGGTGCCGAATGACTTTAGGGAACTCTCCTTACAGGGCCATGCTAGGCTTCTTCTCCCTTTCTCCTTGCTGAGGGTTTGGTACTCAAGTGGCCACCAAGAGAGGAGGCCCACGCCTGAAACCTGGTAGAGTACAAGGCTGGTGGGGAGAGGCTCGAGTTCCTTCCTGACAGTCCTGGAAAGCCGCCATATCAGCCTCCAAATGGCCACTGGGGATTTGGGTTTTGTTTAGTTTGGGGCCTGTGGATGGAACCCAGGGGCGTTTACATGTTTGGCAAGTGCTCTGACCACTGAGCTCTATCCCCTTCTTACTGCGGATCTTTTGTTTGTTTTGTGAGATAGGGTCTTCTCCAGCTGGAACTTGATAAGTAGACAGGCTGGGCTGGATCTCACAGAGATCCGCCTGCCTCTGGCTCCTGGGTGCTGAGACTACAGACATCAACCAGCCCAAGCTCTTTAGATATTTTGTCAGAAAAGAAAAAAAAAATTAATATTATTTTTATTTTGTGTAAGTGTATTGGCTGCATGTTTGTAAGTACACCTCTTATATGAGAAAAGTAAAGGAAGATGTTTCAGTTAGCTTCTCTATTGCCATGACAAAACATTCTGACCAATACCAGGCTAGGAGGAGAGAGTTTATTTGGCTTACAAGCATGGTACATCTGTCCCCATCTTGTCCTGTCCCCATCCCTCTCCTGTCCCCATCCCTCTCCTGTCCCAGGAGTGCACAGCTTTGCTCTTTTTTTTTTTTTTTTGGGCTTTCCGAGATAGGGTCTCCCTGTAGCCCCAGCTGTCCTGGAACTCACTCTGTAGACCAGGCTGGCCTTGAACTCACAAAGATTCGCCTGCCTCTGCCTCCCAAGTGCTAGGATTAAAAGCGGGGCCACCACGCCCGGCTACAGCTTTGCTCTTACCGCATGTGTGTGGCCCCTGCTACCAGCTCAAGTCTCTGTCCTGGCTCTGCAGCTCCTTCCCAACTCTGCCGAGCTCATTTTCTTGCTATCAAGAAGGGTTCCTCACCTCACACAGGAAGGTTTCCTCAATTCTGCCTTTCACCACACAGGCAGAATCTATATCATCATTCTCAGTGGCAAGTGGCGAATGTGTTCCAACCCTGGGAATAAATGATGCTGTGGCTGGATCCTGAACTCATGGAGACCAGGAGGGACAAGAGAGTCCTGTGTGTATGCCTGAAAGATGAAGACGAATAGCATGCCTACTTCATGTCCTTGTCCCTGCAGGTCTCCAGAAACTTCTCAATTTTGGTGAAGGAGACCCAGCAAGTAGCACAGCACACAGGACTGGAAAAACAAAAACCAAGTTGTACATCCCAGGCATCAGAATCAGCATCATCAGCATCAGCATCGGCATCAGCAAGTGTGTACTGACACCTCTGCTGTGCTGTTACCATGGATGCCATGCGTCGGGAAAACAAGCCGCAAACATCTCTGCTTTTCCTGATTCCGTGGCACTCTAATGAAGAACATCAGGTTGCATTTCTCCATGATTTGGATGGCAGGATCATTTCATAAACATGTGCAGCATATGTGGTATGTTGTATTTTAGGGGCAACTAAATATATGTTGTCAAGGATACATAATGCACACTGATTCCATATATCTGTATCTGAGGAGTAAGCCAGGCCTTCCACTCCTGTCCCTCCAGGAGCCCTGGTTGGCCTAGAACTCCCTGTACAGATTGGGCTGGCCGAGAACTAGCAGAGATTCTCATAGCTCTGCTTTATAAGTTCTGGAATCACAAGGATGAGCCACCATACCTAGATACAAAAGCTGACCTTAATAGTGCAGTGTTGGAAATCACATTTTTTTTATTTTAAAAATAGTCATTTAAGCCAGGTACAGTGGCGCAAGCCAGGCATGGTGGCGCACGCCTTTAATCCTAGCACTTGGGAGGCAGAGGCAGGAAGATCTCTGTGAGTTCAAGGCCAGCTTGGTCTACAGAGTGAGCTCCAGACCACCTGGGACTAAAGGGAGACCCTGTCTCAAAAAAAATAGTCATTTTGCTCAAACAGGATTCAAAAAGGGCAATCAATACATACAGTGAAACCAAACTCATCAAACAGCCTTACCAAATTAAAATTAACCTCAGCATCAAATCCTTCTGCTGAAGACTTGGGGGTACACACCCACATATTGTCTCTGGCCATGGACACAGGGAAGGAAGCTGGTCCTACCTAGCCTGTGATGGGCTTGTCAAGATGAGTGTAAGTGTAGTGCTGCCTGTGTGGGGCTTTGTGGGTCAAGGCCCTCACCAAGACCAAGGGTGAAGCATGTTACAGGTTTGTTCTTTCAAATTCACTTTATACTCTTCTACCTTAAAGTCTGTGCTGCACATCACAACAGGTGCAGATTACAAGTTCAAACTCCTTACCCTGCATGTCCAGCAGCTCCAAATATGCTCTAGAGCATCTCTGAAATGCCCTCCCGGGTGCACCTTTGGCAAAAGTGGATTCTAAATGTCCCAAACACGTCTGTGTGGAAACACACCACTGTGATCAGCATCTTCTAGCCTTAGCTTTGTCTCCTTGGGCTCAGAGTCTCTCTTCTATTCAAATCGTCCCATTCTGGGTGAAGATAAAGACTAATAGTCCATCTTCTTGACGCATACTTACCCTTCTGTAGTGTACAACTTTCAGGATCCGAGGTTTCCTGACACTTTCTCCCTGAGCTTCACAGAATTTTTACTCTGTCCTGTCAGGTCCTGGACATTTCCCTGCTTGTCAGAATACAGTGTTTTCCCACTGCTCTAGATTATCTGAACACAGACACAAATTTTTCTTTCTCAAAGCCTGTGCTTTTCATTTTAAGCAGCTGATAGTAAAGTATCTTAGGTCTTACCTTGAAGAAATGTAGGAGACCTTTTAAAATACCTTCCTAATTAGTCTGGGAGAATTACCTGGGCAATCCCTACAACACTGAGACTTGAAGAACTGAAGCAACACAGGCTGCATGTTGAACCACTGCACTTGTCATTACAATCTGAACATAATTCATCCCATTTGATCATGTAACCACAAATCCGAAGCCCTTGGGGGATTGTTTTACCACAGAAGATGATGTCAAAGTAGTCATGGTAGTTAGTGATTGTTTTACCACAGAAGATGATGTCAAAGTAGTTGTGGTAGTGGTTTCTTAAATGTAATTCACTCATCCCTCTGACACACTAAGATGTCACCACCCACCAGTTCACTGTGGGTGTTATCAATAAAGAAGGCCTAATCTTGAAATCAAAAATTCTCATGAAGGACACATCTAGTATCTTGGATAAAAAATAATCTGTTCTGTTATGGCTGGGCATAAGTCACATATTTGTATGATGTGTATTGGCATGTAGATACCTCCATAGTAACTCATGTATGTGTCAAATCAAACTTTATCAAATGTGCTTCTTAGAACACTCCCCACCCCAAATTATGTTCCTTGCCATCGTCTTTGGGATTCAAATTAACCACTTAACATCCACTGTGATTATCCCTAATAGAACCAGGAGTGCATGGAGAATGCAATTTGTGGGGTCCTTAGGGTCACTTTTTCCCAAACACTCATCAATTCTTAATTGTTCCGGAAACTCAAATCTTGGTGCTTGGTTATCTGAGGGTCATGGTTGAACTGCGTTCAGCTGCAGGGGCGGTACTGGAGGCAAGTTAATAATTTCATACCTTTCTTTGCTTCCTGCACGCCCTGTCCCCCAGGGTCATATTGTCACTCTCTAGTTGTTGAACTGTCCCACAATCCACAAGTGTCTCCCATATATCTCCCCCCCACCATACTTAGCCAGATTCATAACGCTCTTCTGTCTGACCAGGTCTAATACTTCACAGTGAATATCAGACACCATGTTGCTTCAGGATAAGTTGGAATGGTGCTTTCTACACATCTGCCTGTGCTCTTATTTTCCACAGTATCCAGCAACATTCAGCACAGCTTTTGAACTTCATGCTGCATAGCACGATCTAAAGTTTCTTAGCTAAGTAGAACTTTGTTGGGTCCCCTGCAACCATGCAGCAGGTTACCACTGTGCTGCAGTTCCTATAGCACTCTTGGAATGGTAAGTGGACATTTTTAGATGAATAAGCGCCCTCTAGTGGCACCGCATAGTTAACTTTACCATCTACTAGATGAGTGGAAACCCTTTAAGATATGGGATTCTCCTAGTGTATCAGGAAGAGCAGATGGGAAGAAAGGGACAGAATTCTCCAGACACATGGTTTCAAACACAGTGTTTTTTTGGGGGGGGGGGCTTTTTGAGACAGGGTCTCCCTGTAGCCCCAGCTGTCCTGGAATTCACTCTGTACACCAGGGTGGCCTTGAACTCACAAAGATCCACCTGCCTCTGCCTCCCAAGTGCTAGGATTAAAGGCGTGCACCACCATGCCCGGCCTTCAAACACAGTGTTAACTGGACAGAAGTTCTTGCAGATTGAACTCTCATGATCCTCCCAGGTGGATTTCCCCTGGCTCTGGCTGGGAGGCTGGCAGAATCAGATGCCCAAGAAGACAGGGGCCCCAGGCAAAGAGGACTCATTAGGCTCTCTCCCCCTCCAAGGTTCCTACCTAGTCTCTGAGATGGTGAGGTAGTGCTCCATCTGAACTGCCATGTCCCTTTGCTGAATGAGCAGCTCTTCCTGCCTCAGCAGGGGCTGGGGAGTAGCATCTTGCTTATCAATTTCCTGTTCATAATTGGAAGAATGCATTTTTAGTGAAAGGTAATACTACACAGAGAGAGACAGGGGAGGGGAGAGAGAGAGAGAGAGAGAGAGAGAGAAAAGATACATATGAACAGGGGAGGGACAGGGACAGGGAGAGAGACAGACACAAGAGAAAGATGCATACAGACAGACACACAGAGACACAGGAAGATACACAGAGCAGGAGGGAGGGAAGGGGGGGAGAGCTTTGCCTTTACTTTCCCAGCTAAGGCCAGTGGAAGAGAATACCTAGCGTACACTGACAAACAAAGTCAACTTTCTTAGATGAGAAAACAGTGGGCAGTGGAGACAGCTGGTCTGTGAAGTGCTTCCTTATAAACACAAGGACCTGAGTTCCATCTCCAGATCCCACAAAAGAAAGAAAAACAGCCAGGTGGCACACAGTCTCCTTATCCTAGTGTTCAGGCGACAACAGGTGGATCCCTGGGCAGCCAGCCATGAGCACTTCCAGGCCCTGTGTTAAAGGCTTGGCTTCCCAGCACAAGCTCCACTGAATGGGGTGGATGCAGCTGCTTGTCTCTCAGTGCTTCCCAGCTGCCCTGAGGTGAACAGTGTCCTCCAAAGGAGCTCCTTAAGAATGTGCTGCTTCACCTCAGGCACAAGAACGAGAGTGCAGGAAATGATGTAAGCTGCAAAATCCTGAGCCAAATGAAGCCTTCCTCCCTGCAAGGGGATTGTGTAGGAACTGGTCTCAGTAACAGAACGACAACTAGCTGCTTTCACAGATGATCACAGGTAACATTTATGCTGAATAGCACTCCACTGAAGGGCTAGAGCTGGGGGCATACAGCATCATAATAGGTCACTGGCTGGACAGCCTAGATGAAATAGTGATGATAGACCCAGTCTCAGGGCAATAAGGCAGAGAAGGACCAAGGACAAGCATTGTTCTCCATCTCCCCCGCACATAGATAATACACTTACACGGACACCAGCAGCTGTAGACTGTTAAGCTCTAGTAGGGGTGAACTGGCCAGTGCCACTCATGGGAGACAGGGTTGTCATTTCACTACTCATGCATCTGTCATCATGGACCATGAGTTGGATAAGGTGGAGAGACCACCTTGGGGTGCAGGAAGCACAGGAAAGAAATGCTACCCCCAATCCAGAAAGATGACAAAGATTCACTTGGGTTTGCACAGGGCTCCCCTACTTGCAAGCTTCCTTCCACCTGGGATCTCACATGATCCACGCAGACCATGGACCTTGGACTCACTCGTGTCCCTCTGCTATATCCCAAGAACTGACATGATTATGTGATAGATGTGTCTCCCTCACTGGATGCAGCTTCTAGCAGAACAGGAGGTTTTCTTGCCAATAATCCACTTGGACATAGGTGGGTAGTCAGATATGTGTGTGGGTGAACTGGAGGTTGGGACATGGATGGGCAGACAATTGGGCAGGTCCATGGTGGTCCTGAGCCTGCTGCCTGATGCCTGGCCCTACCTGCCCTTGCTGGGCTCGGAGGTCACAGATCTTCTTCTGGTTGGCCTCACAGAGCTGCTTCCTGTCCTCTGAGGACTTGTGGAACAGGTTCCGCTCCTTCAGGGGCTTCCTGTTTTTCTTCCTCAGCATCTCTCCTTTCTCCTTCAGCCGAGTCTGCTCATTCAGGAGGTGTCTGTGGAAGGTGCTGAACAGGCCCCCAGCCCCAACCACTTAGTGAGTTTCAGGCCGCATCCACCTGCCACCCCCCCCAATATACACATAAATCTAAGGAAAGAAAATAGGCTCTAGCTGTGCCAATACATCCTGTGTCCTGGGGGGGTATGAGTGAGTAGATGAGAAATACACTCAGAGGGAGGACAGCAGACCAGAAGACAGCACCACCCATCTCTGGGTCCCATGGCAACGAGCTCAGGAAAGCCCCAGTCAGAGCCCCAGAGGCCCAGAGCTTCCAGAGCTCTCAACTCATGATGTAAATTGCTCTTCTATCCACTGACTTCTGAAGTGGACGAGGTGATGAATAACAGTCTCTTTCACACTAAGGAAAACTAAGACTGGAAGACCCAAGTCCCCTCACAGAAGGTGAGCTGCTGGCTATGAGGCAGAAGTAGGACTGGAACTAGAGCCCCTGACTCTAGTCCAGAGAAACAGAAGGGCAGAGGGGGCTATTCCAAAGTGCTGGGGTCCCTGCCAAACCGGACTGACCGGAAGAAGCTGGTCCCCTTTGCCAGCACGTTGTACTTCTCTGAGACCTCAGTGTGCTCCTTCTTCAAGTATTGCAGGTCCAACATGATCTGCATATGCTCCATCCTCAGCCTCTCAGCACCAAGACTCAGCCTGTGGTAGGTCATGGCCCAGGAGCAAAATGTCCTAACTTCAGGAAGAGTCTCCCACGTCTGAGTCTCCCATACACTGTGAACTCCTGGTGTTTGGTAACTTGTTATCCTGGTCTTCCTCTCTAAGTAGTTCTAGGACTCCATGCTGTAGACCTGGGTCCACCAGAAACCTGTGAGGAAGGTTCTCCTGTCTTCAGACAGTGATTCTCAGTCTTGGGTGTCTGTCTCACCCGTGCTCAGGCCATATTCCTCAGCCTTTCTGAGGATGAGACCCAACGTTGTGATGGCTTCATAAATGTCCCAGGGGATTCCAGCCAAGGTGAGCACAGTGGCCATGACACTGCTGCTTAAAGTGGGTTTGTCAGGCGTTGGAACTACATCACTGGGAGCTTGAGAGACAGAGAGACAGAGGCAGAGGGACAGAGACAGAGGGACAGAGACAGAGGGACAGAGTGGAGAGAGAAAGAGAGAGACAGAGAAAGAGTGGAGAGAGAGAGAAGTGATGCACCCCAGGCCTTCCAGACACCCAGTAAGGGTGACCAAGTGAGACCAGGAGCCCCCACCTGCCAGGAACTTATGAGCACCACAAACTCACACAGCTGTAGCCTCTTAAGAAATTACACCTGAACGATGGGAGCTCATGTACTACTGACTCAGTCCCCACAGCTATGTCACTGGGGCCACAGGCTTTGCCATTTGGAGGGAGCACAACAGCTTGTACCCAAACTTGCTGCTGCACAGGCTTCAGGCTTATGCCTCTGGGAAGCATTTAGGAGCACCCTGGGGCTGCAGGACACTCCTGAAACCCAAGAGCTAAGAGAAAGTAGCTGGGGTGACACAGTGAGGCAAATGCAGCCATCCGTGAGATGGGCACAATCACTGCCTCTTGTGTAAGATGACCCCATTGGTGGCAAAGTCCAGGCGACTGCGCAGCTCATCCCTCTCACGGGTTGTCAGCCGTAGCTGAGTGGTGAGTTTCTCTACCTTCTCACTCACCTCCTGCTCAGTGAGGGGAGGGGCTGGGGATGCTGGTTCCCCTGTTGTCCCTGTGGTACAAGGAGACAAATAATTTTGAATAGAAATATGACATCCAGGCTGGACAGACAGAGGGAAACCTGAGATTCATGCAGAGGCCCAGAGAAAAGGGCATGCTGGGAATCTAGTGAAGGCCTCATGGAACAGGGCAGCTGTCTGAAGTTAGAGTCCATAAGCCATGTTCCCACCCCCTCCCACGCCGAGACATGGGCCTTGTCCCCTGCTGCAGAGCGACTGCCAGTGGACCTGCTCAGGCTAGACCAAACATGATGAACGGAGGGTGCTGGCCCCTCTCAGATGATGTGACGCAGGTGTCACCTGTGCCAAGATGTGAACACATAGGGGACATGACGAGGTGAAGCCCAGAAACTCTGAGAACCCCGAAGTGGCAGGCTCTCTAACTTGCACCTGATGAATCCTGTCACACAATGGTTCTCTAGTGTCCCTAGATCCCACCGTGACTAAGCAGAATCTCCCCTATAGTGCAAGCTCCAGTATTCCCAGAGGACATCACCAGGACTGGAGCAGGGATGTCAGACCATGCCAAGAATTGTGGACAGAGCAGCCACATGCATGTGTGAGCAGCCACAAGTCAGGCAAGGTTGTGAGAAGGAGAGTTGGGATTCCAGGAAACAACAGGTGCAGCAACCCGATCCTCACCCGTGCTGACTCAGAAACTTAGGTGGCAGTGCCAATTAGCAGCGCCGGGGTCTCCCCTCACCTCCTGAGGTTCTGCCATAGACTACGGACCTCAAAGGCACTTCTACGTATTACTGATGTCATACAGACACAACATCTGATGGAATCAACAAGGGTAAAGGGCAGTGACACCCTGTCCTTATCTGGGGGACAGTTCCTCCCTGCCTCCTACTGGCCTCTTAAAAGACCCAGCTTCAATATAGTCTGGACACTCATTTGATCAACTTGATTGAACATACAAGCGCCCCCTGCTGGATGGTGATACCCATGGGCTGTGTGGGTTTGGGCACAACTGCTTGCAAATTGGTTTTACATGAAGGATGCTTGTACTCATAAATTATCACTTATTACCAAAAAATGAAAAGCAAAACTGAGAGAAAGATGCAGGACAGTTATGGCAGTATGTATGATCTGGGATGGGGTGGGGTGGGGTGGGAGGAAGGGAAAGGGAAATATGCCTGAACTGAATTGTAAAATGATGTATGAAATACACAAAGCATCAATAAAAAAAATGAAAAAAAAAGACTCAGCATCAAAGGCTCCCAGCCCAGCAGCTGCAGCCTTGTCAGTTCTAGTCAAAATAGTGCTCCAGAACCCTTGACTATCAGGAACCCACACAAGCAGAGAAAGGTCGTTGCTTCCCAGTGGCTCCCAGCTCCACAGCCCCATTCCTGGAAGGCTCAGCTCAAGCCCCATCTCTTCAGGCAGCGTCTCCATTCCCTGCTGGAACTCACCGTGTCTTCCCCAGACCATCTCTTTCTTGCTGTTCTCCCCAGAGTGTGAAGTCCAGCTTCCGTGGGCCCCTATCTGGTCTCTCTATGCTCTCCATTCTCTGTCCCAAATAGCCAGCTCAGTCTTGCCAACATGTCTATGGGTGAACCCGATAGGACTGAGCAAGTGTTCCAAGAGGAGGCACTGTCTCCACAACACTGATGACATCAGAAAAGGTTGTCAAGTGCTCTCCAGGATACAAGAGAATGTCCAGGAAAGGGATAGCTAAAGTCATAGGAACAGCCCCTGCCTCCCTGAGAGCTGGCTCTCCCCTGCTCACTAGACACCACGCTGCCCTCTAGGACCCTGCCCTGGGTCAGGTGGGAAGTCTTTTATCACCTCCTGTTAAACACCAGAAACAATAAATTTGTCTTTCATGCTTCCCATTTTGTGGGTCTGTGGGGACTGAACCCTCAGTTTCCAAACACTGCCTAAACATGTCTATTTCTCTTGATAGAATACACCTAATTATACAAATGGGAAAGAAAGGAATTATTTCAGGATGAAGAGGGAGGAGACAAGATAGGCCACCTGATGCAGGAAGATCTAGAGGGACGGTCATGACGTGAGATTGGTGAGCGTTGGTGGGCAGAGGAGCCAGGGGACTAGCACAGGAGATTGTCCCAAGGCGTCAGCAGAGAGACAGTGCAGTAATCAAGTTGTTGGGAAAGATGAGGTGGGCTGTTGGCAGAGGAGACTAGAAAAGCAGAGCTCCCCAGGTGAGCCAGCCCATGGCCCCAGCCACCTAGAGAAAATCCTCCATATATACAGGAGGCCAAGCCAGGAGCATTGGTTACTGAAGCTAGTGTGTCTTCATAGTGAGATTCTGTTTCACATTAAAGTAAAACAAGAAATAGAATAAAATACAAACGCTGTGGGTAGAGCTGAGTTGCCAAAATGTTTGCCTAGCCAGCATGAAGGCCTGGGTCTGGTCCCCAGTGCTGTATAACCAGGCCTCGTGGTCTCCACTTGAATTCTGGGCATTTGGGACATGGAGGCAGGATGATCACAAACTGAGGGTCATCTCTGAGTACATAGCCAGAGATTAACCCAGGCTGGCTCTTTCATAGGCTGATTAACCACAGATGCTGGATTCCCCCACCCAAGTTTCTGAAGGTCAGTAGGGGATAGAATTCAGGCACCTGCATCCATGCTCAGCATCTGGCATGATTAACCAGGAACCAGATTTGTGCCAGGGGTCTGAGCACTGCACAGTAACTCAGTTTCCTTAGTGATTGGAGACCTTAGCCAGGGCTTCTGAGGAAGGAGCCTTTGCTCATGAGGAGACTCCTGAGGAACAGTCACTCTTCTTCTGAATTTATAAAATATTAAGATTTTGGTAATTGTGTGCTATGTGTATACAGGGGTCCAGAATCCAGAAGAGGGCATAGCATGACCTGGAGCTGGAGTTACAGGTGGTTGTGAATCACCCAGTGTGGGTGTTGGGAACTGAACTCTGGTTCTCTGGAAGAGTGGAGACATGAGACATCTTAACCTCTAAACTAATAATGATGTTGAAGATATTCTTTACTTGTGATATCCAAAGTAGGAGAGCACTGTCTCCAGGTGGCTACAGAGTACTTCATATGTGACTCCTGTAACTGGGAAATTTCTATTTAATTTCATCAGAAGTCATTTGAATTTAAATAGTCCATGCCTAGTGGCATTGTATTAGAACCCACAGCTCTGGACACCACAGGGATTTGGCTGTAACAGCTGAACCATGCTGCAGGAACCAACCATCTTCCTGAGAATGACAGACTTGTTCCAATACACACGGTCTGATCACAGCCATGAATGTTATATGAGGTCCCATGTTTCTTCACTGGTTAAAGAAGTAGGTGTGAGTGTTCATACCCAAACTATATGTCAGTTTGAGCAGAACAAGAAAATCAAATTTTGGTTCCTGTGATCCTGAGAGGGTTCATCACAGTGATGCAACTGGTCCTTGCATGAAACAACTGGGCATGGCCAGTACAGGCTGAGCTTGCTAAGGGACACACATCAGTATGAGTGCATTGCCTGCCTGTATAGAAGTGTACCTGTTTCATGCAATGCTTGTGGAGGTCAGAAGAGGGAGGCAGATCCCCTGGAACTGGAGTAACAGAGGGTTGTTAGCTGCCATGTAGGTGCTAGTAATTGAACTGGGGTCCTCTGCAAAACCAGTCAGTGCTCTCAACTGCTGAGCCATCTCTCTAGCCCCCCAGCCCTTATGAAATTCTTTATACGAAGACTCCATCCATTTTTAGGGTCATTGGAGACCCTAAAAGAACTTGGTAACATCATTTTAAGGCACAGATGCAGGCCCTGGCCACCATACATTGTTGTGTCAGGGAACACCTGCCTGTGAGCTTGACTACTGATGCTCCACCCTTCAAGCCAGGGGATGCTCTGTGGGTAAAGTAATTGAATGTGCAGCCCTTAAAGCCTCTAAGGAGCAGTCCACTTAATGTTGTTTTATTCATTCCTACTGTAGTTAAGGTGGCCAAGGCAATTCGCTCGATCCAACATAGCAAGGTGAAGTCACCTTCCTGTGATAGGGAGTGCTTCTGACCCCTCAGTGCTGTGTAATCTGATTATCAGAGCCATTGACCTGCATCCCCAGTGGATCCAACAAAGTCAGAGAACCCAGTGGGACTATGGCCCTGCTTTGGTCAGTCCAGACGCTGCACAATCCACACATGGTGGAGTCCATAGGAATGGATGAGTGGGTCCTCTGGAGAGCAAATGAACTGGTTTTGACTTTCTGATGTGCTGGTAATGTACTGGTACTACTGTCTTTGACTGTTGCTGTGCTTCTCACCCTAGCCCTTGCCATGGGATTGGCAGCAGCTGCCCCTAGGTTTGGGGAAAGGGGTGAGAGTCAGTGAGAAATGAAAGAGTCCATTTTTCTTTAAACTGACACATCGGACTCTCAGGTCTGTCCAAGCTTTGCTTTATATGGGTGGGCAGTATATCCAGGGGTCTGTTTTTTTAATTCTACTAATAAAACACAAATAGTAAGAAGTACAGGCACTTAAACATTTATTATCATGACAAGTTATGTTATGGGTACAGTCATAAATATTTAGATGGTATCTTGAACTAAAACTGTAGCTTTTGTGTAAAGGGATGACAACAAATTTTACTGTGGCCTAAAATGTTTCTTAGTTACTATAGGGTGTAACCTTATGGTATCAGCTGTGTGCTATCCCCCAACCCAAGGAGTGGGCTAATAGCCAATTAACTTTTGGTGTGCAAAAATTGACTGCACAAATCTCCAGGCAAGTGAGGTGTAGCTGAGGAGCATTGCTTGACTTAAGAAACCATTTTTCTTTAGTGATCCACATGGTGTTCTTTGGCAACATGGAGACCAACTAAATGTCCATTTGTAGGCAAGGTCTTTAAACATTCTTTTTATGCTAACACCATGTCTTCAATAGTAGGGTCTTACCATCTCTTTTTTGTGTGAACCCCAACATTGTAGGTACATAGCCTTTGTTTTGGGGGGATTTTTGGGCCGACTACCCAACAGCTCCTTGTTAAATGTAGTCCATAACTGCTACTGTTAGCTTGTTTATTTATTTATTTATTTATTTATTTATTTATTTATTTATTTATATTTTGTACAAGATTATGTTACAAATCAAACCTAGACCCGTGTCCCCCCACCCCACCAGAGCTCGTGCATTCTGCCAAACATGTTTTTCATTTTTTTCACAAAATTATTGATGCAGAAGTTGACTGTTTCGAGCAGAAGTTCTTTTTGTTGTTGTTGTTCGTTCCAATATCATTCCTTCTCCTTCTCCTTCTCCTCCTCCTTCTCCTCCTCCTTCTCCTTCTCCTTCTCTTTCTCCTCCTTCTCCTTCTCCTTCTCCTTCTCCTTCTCCTTCTCCTTCTCCTTCTCCTTCTCCTTCTCCTTCTCCTTCTCCTTCTCCTTCTCCTTCTCCTTGGTCTTTTCAAGACAGGGTCTCCTTGTAGCCCCGGCTGTCCTGTAACTCACTCTGTAGACGAGGCTGGCCTTGAACTCACAAAGATCCGCCTGCCTCTGCCTCCCAAGTGCTAGGATTAAAGGTGTGTGCCACCACGCCCAGCTAACATAATATCTTCTAGTTCCATACATTTACCTGCAAAGTTCATGACGTCACTTTTTTTTTTTTAATTCAGTGAAGTCTTTATTCCATGCTTTGAATGGGTAAACTTTAGAGTGAGGATTTACAATTCACATTAAGCATATTTGTTCAACTTCTTTTTACAAGCTGACCCTGACTTTCAGGAAACAAAATGAACATGGCGGAATTGTCAACCTGAAGACCCACAATCGTCTAGAAAAGGAACTACTGCTTTTTTGAAGACCACCATTTCAATGATATCATTGCTAAGTCCAAATTGGTAAAATCAATTTCTTTCTTTCTTTGTTTATTTTTTAAGGGGATTCTACAATATAAGAGCACAGTTGTTTTCAGATCACATTGACATTGCTCAGTTTGCCTCACAATTAGGTAATTGGTGCTGGTATCCACAGATGAGGGATACCATTCATCATTTGTTTTTCTGGTACTGTGTTACTTCACTCAGCATATCTTCTAGCTCCATCCATTTACCTGCAAAGTTCATGATGTCATCTTTCTTTACTGCTGCATTGTGTAGATGTACCACATTTTCTTTATCCACTCATCAGTTGAGGGGCACTTGAGTTGGTTCCAGCTTTTTGCTATTGTGAACAGAGCTGCAATAAACATGGCTGTGCATGTATCTCTGTGGTAAGATGAGTCTTGTGGGTATATACCCAGGAGTCTTATGACTGGGTCAAGTGGTAAGCTCATTTTGACTGGGTCAAGCGGTAAGCTCATTTTGAGTCTTCCAAGGGTTCTCCACACTGCTTTCCATAGTGGCTGTACAAGTTTACATTCCTACCAGCAGTGGATGAGTGTTCCCCTTTCCCCACAGCCTCTCCAGCACTTGGTATCATTTGTTTTCTTGATCCTAGCCAGTCTTATTGGAGTGAGATGATATCTTAAAGTGCTTTTAATTTGCATTTCCTTAATTATTAGCAACATTGAACACTTTTTAAGTTGTTTCTCCGCCATCTCTAATTCCTCACTTGTGAAGTTTCTGTTCAGCTCTTTGTTCCATCTTTTGAGTGATTCATTTGTATTCTTCTTCTTTGTTTTCTGAGTAGTTTATATATTCTGGAAATTAATGCTTTGTCAGATGTGTCTGCTGTACAGGTCTCCTCCCACTCTGTGGGTTTTCTCTTCACTTCCTTGATTGTTTCTTTTGATGTATAGAAGCTTTTGAGTTTAATTAGGTCCCTTTTGTCAATTGTCAATCTTATTTCTTGTACAGCTGCTGTCTGATTTATGAAGTCTTTTCCTACACCTATGTCTTGTCATCTGCTGCCAACTTTTTCTTCTATCTCCTTCAGAGTTTTGGGTTTCACATTGACATCTTTGATCCATTTGGAGTTGACTTTTGTACAGGGTGAGAGGTAGGGGTTTAACTTCATTCTTCTCGTGATCCAGTTTTTCCAACACCACTTGCTGAAGATGCTGTCTTTCCTACATTGTGTCTTCTTGGCCCACTTGTCAAATATGAGGTGGCTGAAATTGTATGTGTTCAAGTTTGGATCTTCAGTTTTGTTCCATTGGTTGACAGGTCTGTTTATGTGCCAGTACCAAGCTGTTTTTATGACTATAACCCTGTAGTATAGTTTGAAATCTGGTATAGAGATTCCAACTGTATTGCTCTTTTCACTCAAGGTTGCTTTGGCTATTTGGGGTCTTTTGTTTTTCCATATGAAATTAAGGACCTTTTTTGCAAGCCTGTGAAGAAATTCTTGGGGATTTTAATTGGGATTGCGTTGAATCTGTATATTAGTATTAGTTTGGGTAGAATGGACATTTTTACTGTTAATTTTTCCAATCCATGAGCATGGGAGGTCTTTCCATCTTCCTATGTCTTCTTCAATTTCCTTCCTCAAGGGTTTAAATTTTTTTTGTAGAGACCTTAGGTGTCCTTGGTTAGGTTTGTTCCTGGGTATCTTATTGGTTTTGAGCTATTGTGAGTGGCTTTGATTACATTGAGGAATGATCCCTCCAAACCAATTCTTTCTAGGACTTTAATTGTTATGTATTTGCTTGAAATGCTTGCTAGGGCAATAAGGCGAGAAAGTGAAATTAAAGGAGTACTAATTGGAAAAGAGGATGTAAAACAATCCCTTTTTGCAGATAAGATAGTTTATCTAAGGGATGATAATAACTCTACCAGAAAACTCCTAGCAATGATTAAACATTTCAGTAAAGTGGTGGGATACAAAATAAAACTAGAAAAATTATTAGCCTTTCTTTATACCAACAATAAGCAACTGGAGAAGGAATATAAGAAGACCTTCCCAATCAGAATAACCTAAAAAATAAATACCTGGAAATAAACCTAACTAAAGACACCAAAAACTGCTAAACCCTGAAGAAGGAGATTGAAAATGACATCAAAAGATGGAAAGACCTCCCATGCTCATGGACTGAAAAATTAATATAGTGACATACACGCACCCTTGGCCCACTTAGGTGGAGCTCGGATGGTAGGGGGCAGTGGCCACCTAGAGGGCCATTCTGCAGGCCTGCCCCCATTGGCTGAGGGAAAGCTAAAGCTTGGCAGGGGCCGGTCAGGGAAGGGAAGGATGCGGGTCTCCACAGAAACCTCCACCTGTTTCCGTCCAGGCTGTGTGAGATTAGGGGCTGCTGCGGGGCCAATCTCTGCCAGCTTGCTTCTTCCTGGTGGCCCCCGCGGGCGCAGTGGGTGTTGTACACAATCATTAAGGCAGTGGCCGGAGGCCCAGATGGCATGGAGAAGCCTGGCATGGACACGGAGACCGAGGCCGTGGCCACTGAAGCACCTGCGCAGCCCCTCAACTTCGTGGAGGCCAAAGCCATGGCGAGGGCTCCTGCAAGGCAGGAGACAACCTGAAGCCGGCCTGGCAGCCCCCTGGGGACCCAACGGCCCAGGCCTCTGTCAGCAACAGTGATGACGCGGGGGCGGCAAGGGCAAGGAGCTGGTGGATCTGAAGATCATCTGGAACAAGACCAAGCGCAACGTCAAGTTTCTCCTAGACAGCACAGACTCAGAGTTAAAGCAGAAGATTCACTTGATTACAGGTCTCCCGCCTGCCATGCAGAAGGTCATGTATAAGGGGCTTGTCCCTGAAGATAAGACATTGAGAGAAATAAAAGTGACCAGTGGAGCCAAGATCATGGTGGTTGGCTCTACTATCAATGACGTTTTAGCAGTTAAGTTAAGGGGGCTCATGAGCACCTGCCAACGGTACCCTTGTCTGGCATGTATAAGTCTGGAGGAAAAGTGAGATTCACCTTTAAGCTAGAGCAAGACCAGCTGTGGATCGACACTAAAGAGCAACAGAGAAGCTGCCCGTGGGCTCCATTAAAAAATGTGGTCAGTGAGCCTATCAAAGGACATGAAGATTACCACATGATGGCGTTTCAGTTGGGCCCCACAGAAGCCTCTTACTACTGGGTGTACTGGGTTCCAACTCAATATTTGGATGCAATCAAAGACACTGTTTTTGGCAAGTGGCAGTATTTTTGAAAGCACTTTCACCTCTTGCCCGGCAGACTGACCCAAAGTGAAGGACATTGCCAGGAGAGGCCTGCAGCACCCCTGGGTTTCAGAGTTCTGGAACTTCATTGACACACACAACAATCTATTCAATCTGAGGTGATGTGGTGACTGAAGCCAGAGGTGATGTATTTTCACCATTAGCTTAATTTTAATTTAAAATCACTGGTTCCCTTTCTTGCAGTTGGCTTCACACCATTTCTAAAGTTAGTATGGTGGAAATCAATAAATCTGAATTCCGAACAACAACAACAAAAAAGAAAAATTGATATAGTAAAAATGTCCATTCTACCCAAATTAATATACAGATTTAATGCAATCCCAATCAAAATCCCCATGAGCTTTTTCACAGACTTGGAAAAAAAATCCTTGGGGCTGGAGAGATGGCCTAGCAATTAAGAGTGCCGACTGCTCTTGCAGAGGACCTGGGTTAGATCCCTAGCACCCACATGGCGGCTGAGAGCCAACTTTGACTCCAGTCCCAGGGGAATCGGACGCCCTCTTCTGACCTCCGCAGCACTGCACGACACAGGTGCACAGACCTTCATGCAGACAGTACATTCATACACATAAAAAAATTTTTTTTTAATTAAAAAAAATCCTTAAATTCATATGGAAAAACAAAAAACCCTGAATAGCTAAAGCAACCCTGAGTGAAAAGTGCAATATAGGGGGGATAACTTTACCAGACTTCAAGGTATATTACAGGGCCATAGTCATAAAGACAACCTGGTACCGGCAAAAAAACAGCTGTAATTCTGATGGAGTTGGCCTTATATGCAATTTGTTGTTTTTCTCTAGTGGCTTTCAGTATTTTTTTCTTTGTTTTGGGCATCTGGGGTTTTAACTATGATAGGCATGGGGAGTTTCTTTTTTTTTTGGTCTTTTCGAGACAGGGTCTCCCTGTAGCCCCAGCTGTCCTGGAACTCACTCTGTAGACCAGGCTGGCCTTGAACTCACAGAGATCTGACTGCCTCTGCCTCCCAAGGGCTAGGATTAAAGGCACGCACCAGTAGGCCCGGTGGGGAGTTTCTTTTCTGATCTTATCTATTTGTTGTTCTGTGTGCTTCTTGTATTTGCATGGGTTTGTCTTTTTTTTTTTTAGTTTGGGGAAATTTTTATCTATTATTCTGTTGAAGACCTGATCAATACCATTCTCTTGGGATTATTCTGTTTCTTCTATTGTTTCTTCTATCCTGGTTGTTCCACTCTTGTTTTCTGTTTTTTTTTTTTTTTTTTTCTTAATTATGCTTAATTCATTCTTGAGGCATATCTATTTCTTCTGTGTTATCTTCTTCCCGGTCTGAAAATTCCCTTTTCTGCTTCTTCTATTCTGTTTTTGAGGCTTTTTCTCATCCTTTACTGTTGATTAGACGAGAATTTGATTTCATTTTTTTTATAGTTTAATATAATATTTATTTATTTTGGTCTTTTTTCCCCTTTATTTGTTTATTTTTTAAGGGATTCTACAATATAATAACACAGTTGTTTTCAGATAACATTGACGTTACTCAGTTTGCTGTACAATTAGGTAATTGATGCATTTTTTTTGAAGTGAGCCAAATTATTAAGCATAAGCAATGAATGTAAGTAACATTCATGTAAAGTCAATTTGCAAGCATCTATGTCCAAATTTTGAACAACCCAAGGTTCCCATAGTCCAGTTGGAGAAACTTGTATGCACAAGCATGTTGATCAAATAGGAGTCCAGTCTATTGCTATAGTCTCACGATTCACCCCAATCTTTCCTCAGCCCTTACATTCTACCACGCCTCCTCTTCCACAGGTTCCCTAGGCTTTGGGAAAGGGGCAAAAGTGGGCAAGAAGGAAAACAGTCTATTTTCTCTGGAGATGTCATTTTGGACTCTAGTCTGTTCAGGTTGTTCCCCTTCATGGGTTGACAGCTTATCCAGGGATACCTTTTTAATCCTACTAACAAAGCACAAGCAATTAATTAGATGAACAGGCATTTAAGCAGTACTAATTATTATGGCAAGCTAAGCTATGAGCATAGACACAGATGCTTGGCTGGTGTGCTAATCCACAAACTATGGTTTCTCTATAAAGGGTGACAAGTTCTTATTGTGGCTTATAACATTTCCTAACCACTAGAGGACATAAACTTGTGGCATCTGCTGTGAATTATTCCTCCAAGGAGAGAGCTAATAGCCAATTAGATTTGGGATATATATATATAGGTCTGACATTCTTTTTTCTGCTTCCTCCATTCTTCTGAGGCTTTTTCCCATCCTTTCCTGTTGATTAGATAAGTATTTGATTTCATTTTCATTTCATACTGAGATTTATTTAGTATTTCCACTTCCTTTTGGAGCTTCTCAATCTCTTCTTGTAGCTCCTTGCTTTGCTGGTTGCTTTCATTATTCATTTCAGCATGGCATCTTTTCAGTGTTCCACTTCCTACCAGAGTTTGTCATTCCCTCCCTCTAGTTCTTTCTGAAGCTTGTCATTCTCTCCTTCTAGGTCCTTACTGAGTTTTTCACTCTCTCACCTCAGTTCTCTGATTTATTCTTTATATTCTTTGATTTCTTTGAATATGTCTTTGATTGTTTTTCTAAGATCTGTGTACTTGGTTACCTCCAGGGAGATCTCATTGTAGGAATCTTCTATAAGATTGGTAGAGAATACTGTGGAATTATTCTGCACTTTTCCAATGTTGTTCTTTCATTGTGTTTTTGGCATTGGGGTTTGTTGTTTTGTTTCTATTCTGATGCAAATCTCAAACGTTTCTTTGCTGTGTTGAAGGCTTGCTTTGCTTGCTTCCTTCAGATAGATGCCTTCACTGTTTTCTCCTTGTTTATGGAGGGTTGGGTTTTCTAGGTTTCAAGCTTTCACTTTTGGTTATATATTGGAAGGTCTAGCTCACTCCTCCCATTCTGTTCTGAAGGTTCTCCAAAACTGGGTAGGGAACAACTGTGTTGGTACCCTGCTGAGCTCTTTGCTCACTTTGCTTCCTGCTAGCCAGTTCCTCTAGGTTGGTTGTGGAGCTCGGTGTTGCAGAACTGGAGTTCTGTTGGGTTCCCTGTTTGTTTTATTGCCTTGCACCCCAGAATCACTACTATAGTCCCACTTGGACACTCACTCTGTAATTCCAGTTGGCAGAGGCTGGGGGGAGTGGGGGCATGGGGGTGGGTAGGAAGGAGTTGCTCCCTTAGCCTATGTGCTGGTACCCTGTGCTCCAGCTGGCCTGCCTGAAACCCCAGACCTCTATGTGGAGAAAGCTTTTAAATGGTCATAGCTTAAAATAATCTCAAGACAAAAACAATACATAAAGACAGCACAACCATTTGAGCTTTTCTTTTATGGCTAACTCTTCAACATCAGCTGTGAGATCTGATTGTCTGTTCAGCAAAACATCTAGCCATGTGCTCACTAACAAGCTAGCTCACTGTCCAACTGCAGGCTCATAGTCTACAATTACCACCAAAAGGAAAGGGGACAAAAGATAACAAACCTTGGACAGGTTAGACAAAACAATTGTGTGGCTGCTTGCCACACACACAGGCCCAACAGCTGCTGGTTCCTTTCAGGGCCACATGTGTGTGACTGATGGCCTCACAGAATCTGGACTGAGAGCTAATTGCCCTGTATAAGGCCTTTCATTACCCAATTACTCCAGAAGCTTGAAGCTGTTGGCCTCAAGGCTTGATTTCAGACTGATGGCTGATATGCACACCTTCAGTCTCATCTGCTAGCCAACACCCAAGTCTGACAGACTTACAATTATGCTGGCAAAAAACCCCACCAAAACCAAAACAATAATAACAAACAAACAAACAAAAACCATGCATGGATGACATGGGATCAGGTTAGATAAAGAATATTTAAGCAGTTACCCACGAAACCCACAAAAGCAAAGAGTGAAACACAATCCCATCTACAAACAGTTTGAAACAATGATAAACCTTTTAGAATGAAGACTAAGTCATATTGAAAATGTTAGAACATGTTGAAAAGTTTCTAATATTAATTTTCTAATTTTCAATTTTTTTTTTGTCTTTTTGAGACAGGGTCTCCCTGTAGTCCCAGCTCTTCTGGAACTTACTCTGTAGACCAGGCTGGCCTCGAACGCACAAAGATCCTCCTGCCTCTGCCTCCCAAGTGCTAGGACTAAAGGTGTGCACCACCATGCCCAGCTTAATTTTCTAATTTTCAAGAGAATGTCTCTCCCAAAGGGAACTGTAACTTGTGGTGAAAAGCATGAAATTTGCATTACAGAAGCCTGAGCTCTGGCCCATGAACTGTATACCTGAAGGAGCCAGGGAGGAATTTGCATATGAAGAGGTAGTCTGGAGCTGAGCCTGCCAAGTTGAGGAACCAGGATTTCACAGCAGGGGGACAAGACAAGTTTTTTATATTAGAGCCTAAGATTTCAGTTTAGGCCTGTGAAATTATTACAAGTGATTCCAAAGCCAAACCTGGCTAAAGCCATATGATGTTAAACTCATCATGAAAGCTACAGGATCTGATGTCTCTAGAGCTCCAGCAGGCCAGGAATCTGCCAGCCTCCATGGCTCCCACTTGGGCAGACAGCTTCTGTAACCAGGCCAGTAATGCATGCAAAACCACATGTTCCAAGGTTGGCCTCCCATCCATGCAACCAAGCAAGACAGCCAGCCCCATGGAAGGGTAGAGATAAAGGAGAGAAAAACATTGATAGCAACAATGTAGGATTGCAGGGTTCGTAAACAATTTTCTAGGATTTCTTCTAGCCCCACATTGGGTGTCATTTTGGGTTTGGCCCATTTATTTCCATGGTGGGCCAGGCTATGCAGGAAGCCCTTGCATGAGAAGCACAGCACACAAAAACATGGTAGGGTATGAATCCAAATACAGAGAGAGCTTTATTTAAAATGAATGGATTTTATAGGCAGAGTGACTTCACTTGCCAGGGTCAAATCCCAGACCTTTGTGAGATCACATCCCAATCCGTGGGCATAGCCAGGGAGGTTCCATGATTCCCACCTGTGCCTCTGGGAGGCACTGGCTGGAAATGCTAGTCCATGCGTACCTAAACTTAGATTGGATACACCTACAGATAGTTCATTCTGGAAAGAAATATGAATGATTATGATTCAGGAACAGAGATTTAGGTCACCGCAAATTCCAAGATGGAAGCAGGTTCAAGAAGGTATTTTTCAATTTTTCTTTTGTGCTATTATTTCATCTCTGCATATGATTTATTTATTTATTTATTTATTTATTTATTTATTTATTTGGTCTTTTTGAGACAGGTTCTCCCTGTAGCCTCAGCTGTCCTGGTACTCACTCTGTAGACCAGGCTGGCCTTGAACTCATAAATATCTGTCTGCCTCTGCCTCCTGAGTGCTAGGGTTAAAGGTGTGTGCCACCACACCCAGCTGCATATGTTTTAAACATACAGTATATTATTATCATTGCTTTCTTAAAAATTTATTGAATTTTTGTGTATTTCATACAGAACTTCTCAATCAATCTTAGCCATTTTTATACCCCCTTCCCCACTGGCACCTCCCATAGTCCCCCACTGGAGTTCCTATATTCTGTCATTTGTGCTAAGGCCTACTGTGTCAACTTTGTGTCCCCAGATGTTCCTCAGAGAAGGTTAATGACTAATATTCCAGTCAGCCTCTCTGGAGTTCCTAATTTTTAGAAGATCAACTCTTCCTCACCTAGCAGTAATTAGCTGCCAATATTTTTTCAGCTCAGATTGGGGTCTGCTACCCATTTTCCCAGTTCTATATTGGGTTCTTGTCTGCTTGTGTTTGCATGGGTTTTGTATATGCTGACATCATTGCTGTAGGTTCATATGAGCAGGGCTCCAGGAGCCTGTAGGACTCTATTTCCATATGGTCATACAACACCTCCCTGGTTCTTACAATCTTTCTCTCCCTCTTCCACAATGTTCTCTGAGCCCTGGGTGAGTGAAGCTTAATACAGGAGTCCTGTCCAAAGACCCATGCTGCACAGTTCCTAATCCCCATGCTTTGGGCATTTATGATCTTGGTTGTTCATGGCCCTCTGGTGCATGAGTGAGCTATGTTAATGAAAGATTAACTGAGAGATACAGCAGTGTGTTCTTTACCCCTTGTTCTATGTTCTATGAGCATTAGATTTAGAGATTGCATTGTAGATATGCTGTTTAGGCTTGGGCAATTCACAGACAATGTCTGTGTGTGATCAGTTGTGGTACTCTGTAATAGGCTCTGCCTGGTGCAAAAGAAGCTTCTTTGATGAGTGGTGACTGGGATACTTGACTGTTGCTTGCCCCCAAGATAAAAATGACACTATTGAGCTGGGCGTGGTGGTGCACGCCTTTAATCCTAGCACTCGGGAGGCAGAGGCAGGTGATCTTTGTGAGTTCATGGCCAACCTGGTTTACAGAGTGAGTTCCAGGACAGCTGGGGCTACAGCGAGACCCTGTCTTGAAAACACACACATAAAAAAGATACTATTGAAGCAATGTCATATGCCATGCTGGTCACTGGTGTGATTATTTGGTCTTAAAGCTGGTGTTGGACCATGAACTGACGTTCTCCCTTAGTGGCTTGCACAGTCTTCTCCAAAGCTGAGAGCAAGTCTTCAGGGGAGGAGGCTTGCAGGTCAGTTCCAGCTCAATTGCTCCAAATCCATTCTCTGGAGTACGTCTTGTCTTCAGGAATAGGATCTTACCTTAAAATTCTGAGGGGGAATTAAGGGCTGTGGCAATCGCTTGTGTAATTTTGAGAGTCCTGGACTACCCGGCCCAACAACTTAAAGGAAGATTTCTCCTGTCTGTCACTGTTTCTTGTTATGTAGCCTTCAGCTAATATACAAGGACCCATGTAGAGATGTTTTATGAGTGATTTGTCATTAGGTTGTTAAACTAACATGATTCACTTTTTTATATTAGTCTCTCCTCTCTGTCTCTCTCTTTCTCTCTCTCTCTCTCTCTCTCTCTCTCTCTCTCTCTCTCTCTCTCTTTCTCATTCCCTGTCTAACCCCCCTTACATGGCTTCCCTATTTAAAGTATCCTAATTTCCCCCATTTCTCCCTTGATAACACCAGTCTCCTGTGGTCCTACCTCTCTTGAGCTCCTTTCCATTTGCCCCCAAATTTCCTTGTGTAACCTTTCCTCACCCCTCCCCATTTTACCCATCTCTCCCATGGTAGCACCTGTCTCCTGCTGTTCTTCTCTCTTGGGTTCCTTCTTTCACTTTACCTCCCTGACTCCTTTCTATTTTTCTGGCTCCTGCTAACTGCAGGATATATACTCACATAGAAGGAATTGGTGCAAGGATGGTGCCACAAATGAGTGAGAACACACATTGTTCACACTGGGAAAGGTGTTGGATTCTCATGTAACTGGAGTTAGGAATGGTTGTTAGCTACCACGTGGGCACTTGGAATGGAACCCAGGTTAAGCCATCTCTTCAGGACCCTTGAAAACTTTTTAAGGTATTTCTTAGCCATCTTTATTTCTTCCTTTGAGAACTCTTATTATAGAACCTTAGACCATTCTTTAAATGGGTAACTTGTTTCTCGAGTCTATGTGTTCTAAGTTCTTTATATATTCTGTATTATGTTAAAGCTCTGTCAGATGTATTGCTGGTGAAGATTTTCTCCGACTCTGTGGGTTTTTCTTCACTTCTTTGGTTTCTTTTGCTGTACAGAATCATTTTAGTTTAATGAGATCCCACTTGTTGTATGTTGACCTTAATTCCCGTACAGCTGATATCTGATTTAGAAAGTCCTTTCCTATATCTATATCTTATATGTTGCTGCCAATGTTTTATTCTAACAGTTTCATAATTTCAGGCTTCATATTGATCCATTGGGAGTTGACTTCATGTAAGGTGAAAGATAAGGTTCTAGTTTCATTCTTCTACATGTGTAGATCCAGTTTTTCCAGAACTAATTGCTAAAGATTCTATGTTTCCTCTAGTGAGTGTTCTTGGCCCCATTGTATAATATCAGGTGGATAAATAGCATGTGTTTTGCAGCAAGTGCTTTGACCAGATGAGCCATATTGCTAGTCCTTTGTTGTTTTGTGGTGCTGTGTTTACCTAGCTAGCTGGTTGTGGAGCTTCTAAGGCTTCTCCCGTCTTTATGTCCCAACTCATCCTGACAGCTCTGGAAAGCCACCATTTCAGCCTCTCCATGGCCCCTGGGGAGTTTGATCTAGTTTTTTTGGGGGCCTATGGATGGATCCCAAGGCCTTGTACATGCTTGGCAAGTGCTTGACCACTGAGCTCCATCCCCTCCTTACTTTAGACCTTTTGTTTGTTTCTTTTGAGACAGGATTTCCCCCTTGCTATAACGTGATATGTAGACAGGCTGGGCTGGTTCTCACAAAGATCCATCTGCCTCTGCCTCCTCAATTCTGGGATTAAAGACATGTGCCACCACACCCAGCTCTTTAGACATTTTATCAGAAAGGAAAAATTTTAATATTTATTATTTTTATTTTGTGTGAGTGTATTGTATGCATGTATGTAACTACAACTCTTAAATAAGAAAAGTAAAGGAAGTTGTTTCAGTTAGCTTCTCTAATACTATGACAGAACATTCTGACCAATACCAACTTGAGGAGGAGAGAGTTTATT
This sequence comes from Rhizomys pruinosus, assembly GCA_009823505.1. NCBI lineage: Eukaryota > Metazoa > Chordata > Mammalia > Rodentia > Spalacidae > Rhizomys > Rhizomys pruinosus. The sequence continues at coordinate 1,150,384 of VZQC01001366.1, forward strand.
TGGCTTACAAGCACAGTCCATCATCAAGGGAATGCAAGGCAGGAACTCAGAGCAGGAACCTGGAGCATGGACCATGGAGGCATGCTTTTTATTGGCTTACTCCTTGCCCTGTGCTCAGCCTGCTTTCTTACACAACACAGGACAACCTATCTAGGGATGGTGCCACCCACCGTGGGCTGGGCCCTTCCTATCACATCACACATCAATCAGTAAAATGCCTCACAGATATGACCATAGGCCAGTTCAATGGAAGCAATTCCCCACCGAGGCTCCATTAACCCAGGTGTGCCACGTTGACAACTAAAGCTATCCAGTACAGGACAGGCTCAATCACCTAACCAAGGTCACCACAGAGAAAAGCAGCTGGGATTGGAACCATGACACTGATTGTGGAAGCCAGGCTCATAGGGTGACCAATCAGAGAGCAAACTCCATTTTCGATGCAGAGACCTCCCTTAGAGCTCAGCAATTATTCTTATTTTTTATATTTCATTGAATATTTTTATTTTATCAGTATTTTCCTGCATGTGTGTAAGTGCACCCCTGTTGTGCAATGCCATAAAGGACAGAAGAGGGAACATTGGATCCCCCTGGAACTAGAGGTCCAGATAGTTGTTAACCACCATGTGGTGATGGGAATCAAATCTGGGTCCTCTGCAAGAGCAACCATTGCTCCTACCCACTGATCCATCTCTCCAGCCCCAAGTATTCTTATTAAGTGGACACATACTCACACTGCAGGTTGACAGGTGGGATGGCAGTAACTTCCTATCCAGGGATTGCTGGCCTGTGTCCTCTGCTCAGTGAACAGCATCTAGAAGACTCTCTAAATGGGGTAGCTGTGATCATTGTCATTTCTCCCTGGCCCTACTCCTGACAGACTGACAGAGCAGTCTGGCCTAGACAGGTCTGCATAGGTAAGCCAAACCAACTGGAACTCCAGGAGCACCCACCTGAGTGGCCAGGTCCAGGAAATCCAGGACAGAGCAGCTCTACCAGGTGGAGCTACGAGACCACCAGACAAAGCACAGCACCCAGGAGAGTAGCCTGGCCCAGTCAGGCCCAAGCAGGCAAGCAGAGCAAGATGGCTTGGCCCCTGTGGGCCACTACAGAAGCTTACAGCCAGGCCAGGGGACCATGGTTGACCAACAGTACCTGTGGCTCAAGCTGACCTGATTCTTATCTGTTAAGTATTCCTGGAGAAGCCCCAGACCAGAAGAGCAGGAGTTAGCTGGTCCTTCCCATACACAACCAAAAGTAAAAACTTGAAACCTAGACCAGCCAGCCCTACAGAACTAATAAGACAACAATGAAGGCACCAGAAGAAAACAACCTAAGTAAGCCTTCAGCAAACTGAAGGAGCACTAGAGTTTTGCAGCAGAATACAAACAATGAAACAAATCCACATGCCAAAAGCCCAATGAAATGACAACATGGGAAAAGCCAATAATCAATCCCCACTAAATTGTACCAGTCCAATAGAAGACTCCTACAATAAAATCTCCCTGGAGGTATGTAGTAGGCAGTATGCTGAGAATTACACATGCGCAGAACTTGTCCATCATCAACCTAACCTGCCCTAGGCAGGTAAGACCATACAAGCAGCATTGCAGACCTGGGCCAATCACAAGAGGGGAATGCAAACAGTACATAACCCCTAACTCTGTCGCCAGTACATGGAGTACTTGAGAGCTTGCCCTCTGTCTGCGTTCACCCAACTCCCAGGGTCTGTGTCTTGACTCTGTGCCTCTCACCAGCATTCTTTTGGTTGAACCTCAAAATTCCCCAGCAGGCCTGGGGGATTGTCTCCATTTGGCGCCCAATATGGTTTTTTGAGCCCCTGGTGCTGTCGAGCCACCCCCTTCCTTGATCGGTGTTTAGGCCCCCTTCTGTGTTCTTTGCTCTTTCCGCCATGCGCGAGGGTGAGGGCCAGACTGCACCCCCACCTCCCACCATGGACCCCTCTCCTCCCTTAGCATTTCGTGCCCTCATGGATAATAGTCCTCCACACATTCGGGAGCCATGGACGGCTGCCCCACTCCTCCAGACCCATGGCCTTAAAATGAAATCCCGGGACTTGGATTCATTTGGGAGGAGGCCATTTGCATTGCCCCTCCTCTCCATAATTACAAGCCATAAGGGCGCCTCTGCAGAGGATATTCTGTGTGAGCATATCTCAGCCTGCCACAAGGACATCAAGGAGAAGTTGGCCCTGCCCTGTGTCCCTGACTTTCACCAGGACGAGGAAAGTTCCCCCCATCCCAACTCCCCCAAACTCCCTTCAGCTGTCCCTGATAGGGATACTCATTTGCCCCCCACCAATATACCCTTGGAGGGAGGCCCAGGAAGCTCTCTCCCACTGGAGGGACAAGAGACATTTTGTTCTGTTGGCTGTGTCTTTTGGGTAAGAAAGAGATCAATTCATTCTTTTTCTTTTTACTTTCATTTTGGTTTTGTTAAAACTCAAGTTTGTGGTCCAGGGTGCTCAGTTAGGAGAAACTGGATGCAGTATTGGTCCTTGAGTGTGGAGATGGGGGACACCCTAACTCTCCACTGGTAAAGTGCAAACATGGGGTTCACCTCAGTGATTTGGAATCCCGGCAAGGGGTCTGGATTTTTGGTTCCGGGACCAACAGAGCATTGGCTCCCTGTGCACAGTGTTTCCTCTCTTTATCTATGTCTTGTGCTTATGGTAACTGTTCTTCCGTGTGCCTAAGCGGGCATCTAAGTTTTTATGTGTGTTTGTAAATCAGTAATTATAATTGTCTCATGTTGGTTTTGTCAAACGAAGTGGCCACTTCAAGTTTCAATCCTTTAAAGTGCACAGAATCATTCATTTTGGCATGCCAGAATAGATACGCATGTGCAAACTTTAAAAATTATATTTAAAAATGCATTTAATGGCCTAAAATTTGGTTTGTGTCTGCTTTCAAAAGTGATTGTGTGAGGTAACTTGCTTGTTTTGGAATTACCTTTTTTTTTGAGACTTCTGCAGGCCAGATTCTCTAGATGGATGTATCCTTGATTTATCATTAACTAGCCTTCAGGACTGGGAATGAATTCTTGGACCAGGTGTGGTGGCACACACCTTTAATCACAGCCCTCTGGAGGCTGAGTCAGGCAGTTCTTTGTGAGTTCAAGGTCAGCCCATCTGGTCTGCTTTGGTGAGTTTCCTCCACCCAGCTGCTATCTCAAAGGACCAAAGATAATCTGCCTCTTACTAGCTAGTAAAATTTGCATTAGCACTTAGAAAAGGGGCCTAGGGAACAATCTGAGGAAGAGGGGGCATGGTAGAATGTAAGGGCTGCAATTGGGGTGAATGGTGAAACTACAGCAATATAGTCTGGACACACATTTGATCAACTTGATTGAACATACAAACCTCCCCTGCTGGATGGTGGGACCCATGGGCTGTGTGGGTTTGGACAAAACTGCTTGCAAATTGGTTTTACATGAAGGATGCTTGTACTCATAAATTACTTATTGTTAAGAAATGAAAAAAACTGACAGAAGATGCAGGACAGTTATGGTAGAATGCATGATCTGGGATGGGGTGGAGTCGGGTGGGGGTAAGGGAAAGGGAAAGGGAAATATGCCTGAACTGAATTGGAAAATGATGTATGAAATACACAAAGCATCAATAAAAAAATGAAAATTAAAAAAAAAAAGAAAAGGGGCACAGGTAGATGAGAAGCAAAACAGTCTACTTTCTCTGGAGCTATTGTCTTGGACTCTGATCACTTCTGGCTGTTTCCTTTCATGGGCTGACAGTTTGTCCAGGAGTAACCTTTCGATCCTACTAATGAAGCACAAGCAATTAGATATATAGGTATTTAAACAGTACTAATTGTTATGGTAGGTTACTTTGGTATAGACACAGATGTTTGGATGGTATGTTAATCCATGAATTATATTTTTTTCTGTTAAATATGACAGGGTCTTACTGTGGCTTATGACATCTTTTAACCCATTAGATTGATCGTTAAGCTTGTGCATCAGCCATGGGTTATCTCCAAGGAGAGCAGCTAATAGCCAATAGTTTTGGGATGTTGAGGACTATGGCTGCCTCTGTGCTGCACAAAGTATTTCGGCAGGTGAGGTTCGTAGTTGGCCTTGAGATTTGTGAGGCGGTTGTGCTTGACTCAAGGAGACCTATATTTGCTTTATTGGTTTATTAGTGAGCCTTTGGTAATATTTCTGGTATTCCAGAGAGCAACTGTAACTTGCAAGTGGTGGTCTCCATCATCTTTTCCCATGTTTACTATCAGGTCTTCACAGCAGTCTTTTATCGCCTCTCTTCTTGCAGATATCCCAGTTTAGAGCCAAGGAGCCTTTACCTTTTGTGTGGGCTTGGTCTCCTGGCCAACATCTCCTGGTAGCATAATCCATTGCTGACTTTAGAGACTTCCTGTTATTAATATATTTGCTTAAGTGCATAGCTTAAGGACGACTTTAGCATTATATATTGGTTCTTAATAGGGAATAATCCTTTTTCACAGTTCCTATGTCTATTTAGTAATTAAAGAAGGGAGTTTTACCGGTTTTATAAGGATTTAATTACCTCTATACAGTTGCCCAATTTACAGTTGCAGAATGACTCATCTATCTTCATCTATCTATTTCTTTTTCTGATTGGTGGGGGGGGTGTAAGAATCTCTTGATTAAAACCTTTGTGGCACTAGAAGAAGTTTTGGTAGGAATATTATAAAATGTCGACAATTTGTTTCAGTAGGATCCACACGAGGGTTTGATGTTTGTAGCAATCTGAGGCTTTTTCTTCGTCAATGTCCGACAGCGCCAACTCTTTCTGTTGGCACTTTCTGTTACATCCTACTCAATGCAAAGCTGTATTTTTCTTTCTCAGCTTGTTAGTTGTGATATTTTGACCTCTTTGGAACATGAAATCTTTTTCCCCGTAGTTAGTTTAGATTGAATTGCAGGTTTTTGACTGAAAGGTTTTCATTATCTATTGTATCCCCTTTTTATTTTAGGGTTTTGTTTTTGACCCATCTGCGTCTCAAAAAGGCCTTAGTGTATTATACATACCTATATAGGGTGGAATCAGATTTCATCAAATTCACCCATGCTGATTTTGTGTGACTATATGTTTATTAATCTCGGGAAGCAAACTTAAATTTTAAGTTAAATCATCACTATAGGTGAAAGATGAAGGACAAGGTGATACTGTTCACGGATACAGAGAAACTTATGTAGAGAACATATTGATATGCCAATCCCAAAGTTTATTGTTATCAGATTATTAAGTAAAACAATGTGGACAGCAGCAAATTTTATTCTCCATTAACTCAGATGCATTACAGTTTTTTTTTAGAGCTTTTAAACCAATGTTGTTTAATGACACTACTTTGTTTTACTTTTTTTTATACTAAGTCCTAAATACCATGTAACTGTAGACAGAGTCTGGGCAAAATGGATACTTAGTTGAACTCATGTCAATTACATATGCATTAATCGAATATACACCAATGTCCCTCTCCCACCCTTCCCGATTCACCATTTCAGTCAGTTTTCTGATGCAGTCTTTTTTTTTTTTGGTCTTTTTGAGGCAGGGTCTCCTTGTAACACCAGCTGCCTGGAACTCCCTCTGTAGACCAGGCTGGCCTTGAACTCACAAAGATTCGCCTGCCTCTGCCTCCCAAGTGCTAGGATTAAAGGCGTGCACCACCATGCCGGCTCTGTTGTTGTTCTTTTAATATGCATCGCTCTCCACAAGAAATATTTATAACTGGGTTATTGGCACTAGCATCCACATATGAGGGATAACATTTGTCATTTGTTTTTCAGGTACTGTGTTACTTCACTTAACATAATGTCTTCTAGCTCCATCCATTTACCTGCAAAGTTCATGATGTTGTCCTTCTTTTCTTTTTTTTTAATTTTATTTATTTTTTATATGTGTATGAATGTACTGTCTGCATCCAGGTCTGTGCGCCCGTGTCTTGCAATGCTGCAGAAGTCAGAAGAGGATGTCAGATTCCCCTGGAACTGGAATTCTCCTGGAATTGGAGTTACAGATGGTTCTTAGCCACCATGTGGGTGCTGGGGATCGAACCCAGGTCCTTTGCAAGAGCAGTCGGTGCTCTTAACCGCTAGGCTATCTCTCCAGCCCCGATGTTGTCCTTCTTTACCGCTGCATAGAATTCCATTGTGTATATGTACCACATTTTCTCTATCCACTCGTCAGTTGAGGGGCATTTGGGTTGGTTCCAGCTTTTTGCTATTGTGAAGAGAGCTGCAATAAATATATCTGTGCATGTATCTCCTTTAGGTTCTCCAATGCCCCTAACAGTGGGTGGAGGCTTCCTATAAAGAATTTCATAAGAGGTGGGTGGCTAGAGAGATGGCTCAGCAGTTGAGAGCACTGACTGCTTTTTGCAAAGGACTAAAGGTTAGATTACAGCACCAAAATGGCAGCTAACAAACCTCTGTAACTCCAGTTCCAGTGGATCTGCCTCCCTCTTCTGACCTCCACAAGCATTGCATGAAACAGGTACACTTCTATACATGCAGGTAATGCACTCATACTGATGTGTGTCCCCTAGCAAGCTCAACCTGTACTGGCCATGCCCAGTTGTTTCATGCAAGGACCAGTTGCATCACTGTGATGAACCCTCTCAGGATCACAGGAACGAAGATTTGATTTTCTTGTTTTGCTCAAACTGACATGTAGTTTGGGTATGAACACTCACACCTACTCCCTTAACCAGTGAGGAAATGTGGGACCTCATATAACATTCATGGCTGTGATCAGACCGTGTGTATTGGAACAAGTCTGTCATTCTCAGGAAGATGGTTGGTTCCTGCAGCATGGTTCAGGGATGGGGACAGGAGAGGGATGGGGACAGGATAGGGACGAGGACAGGAGAGGGATGGGGACAGGAGAGGGATGGGACAGGAAAGGGAAGGCTGACATCATGCCCTTTGCCACTGAAATCTCACAGTACACCAAGGCACTGTTACCTCCTGATGACTGCTTTATTCTTGTCAAGTTCACCCTGGTATGGATCCAGTTTCTGAGGCTGGAGATGAGGCCCAGTGCTAAATGTGTGGCAGAAGTGATCCTGTGGATGCCAAGACAGGGGGGCTGACAGACCAGGGAAAAAATACACAGTCAGAGAAGTGGGACAGAGGCTTTGGTTGGTCTCTGCCATCGATCACCTTCCTTTCTGAGCAGACCCTGACCCAGAAATGACCATCTCAGGCCACGCTAGCAACTCACCATCAAGTGTCAGTGCTCCTCTTCTTCATCTTCTCAAGTATGGAAGGAGCCTTTGGCAGCTGTGTCCCTGTGAGTCCTCAGCACATGGGGGTGGAAGAGAAAGAATAACCCACTTATGGCAGGTGAGCAGCACAGGAACACAAAAGGAGAGGCCCATGGGAGCTTGGAAACCCTCCAACTTCTAGCCTCTCCATGGCTTCCTCAGTGAGCTCTGTTCATTGCCATGATTTGAACATGTTTGTTCATTGAAGTACTATGGGGTAAAAAGGATCTATTCCTTATGAATAAAGCACAAATATACACATAGAACATAAATAGAGTATGTTAAAATTTTCTGTTTGAGGTGTTGGGATAAAATGACTAAGGGCTCTAGCCAGCAAGATGTCTCAGTGGATAAATGCATGTACCACCACGCCATTCCCAGGACCCACACTCCTGGAAGTTTTCCTCTGATCTTCATATGTGTAAGCATGCTCACATGTGTGCACACTCAAACACACACACACACAAACACAATTTTTAATGACTAAAAGGGATTCTTAAAACCACATCATGAATTCAAGGAGGAAAGCCACTGTCACGGAAGCCTGCAGGTGTCCGCTGGTAATGATCCCTGGTGCCTTGCAGACGAGCAGTCAACCAGTGCTGTATTGTTGGTTTCTTTATCCTTGAGACTCCTGCCTTCCTGATCACGTACCCTGGACCCCACATACGGAAGGAGTGCCTGGCCATTGCAGGTCTGCCCAGCCACTGCATGACTGCCCAGGCTGCAAGGAGGCAGGAGGGGGAAGGATTAGAGATGGCTCCTGAAACAGCGGTGAATCTGACTGATCAAAGAAAGGATCCAGGAGCAGCTGCAGTGAGCTAACTCATTTATTGCAGGAGGTTCCATTTTTTAATTTTTTAAATTTAATTCTTTATTTATTTATGTGTATGAATATACTGTCTGCATGTGGGTTTGTATACCAGAAGAGGGTGTTGGATTCCCCTGGAACTGGAGTTAAAGACAGTTCTCAGCCGCCATGTGGGTGCATTCTTTCATGGCAGCTCTTTGACAAGGAGTGGGTGGGAAGAAGAAAAGTCTATGTGCATTTTGCAACAGCTAAATTTTGCACCATTTGCCTCCTGTAAGTTAAGTCTTTTATGGTGGATGTACCTTTTGGCTCCTGAGATTAAGGTGTGTGTTTGTGTGCATGTGTGTGTCCCCAGAAAAGTTAAGCTTAGGAATGCTACACTTCAAGCAACACTTCCCAGGGTGTGGATAATAGGTGGCTGATCTGCAAATGGCCAGTGGGGATGGCTCCCATCTCCTTCCAACCTTCTAGGTTATCGCAGTAAGAAGCCAGCTAGCTTACATCTCAGCCATCATGGAATATTAGGCCCCACACGGTATTATATCTGCATGTCCAAGTTCCACATGAAATGTGGTGATGAGGCGGTTCATGGCAGGCTGTGGTGTGCACCACTCCCAAAGAGAACAACAAGAGCTCCATATAATATATGCCACAGTTCCTGAAAGAAGATCTTACCAAGGTGAAGCCAAGCAACTGCTCAAGAACTGACAGCCAGAGTTGGGTTTGGGGCCACTGAACATAAGACAGAAGATAGCATCAGTTCATGATCACCTCCCTAAATGACCAGCCAGGTTTTGTCTTAGTGCTGACACCCTAATCTGACGATTTGATTTCTCTATGCTCTCCTATCAAACTGGTTGTAGAATGGTGCATGGTCACCTGAACTGCCTTTCTCCCTGACCCCAGACAAAACACAGGCACTCCTAAGTTGGCCACAGCTACCAACAGCATCAATGAAGTTACCAGCCCAGGGCATAGTGTCCCTAGGTTTTTCAGAGACCCAAACCCATCCAGGAGGCCCCTGATCTTCAACTCAAATGAATTTACATCCCTCTTGCCACATAGGTTAGGCAAGAGGATGCTGTTCCTGATCTTGGCTACTTGTTCTTTCTGAAGCTATGCTGAAGAATTTGTGCCCTGAGACAGAAGCTTGGACGGCCCTACCTTTGCCATGATCACACTGTGAGGACCAAGCTGACTCCATTTTAGCTTGGTCAGCTCCATCTTGGCCTAGAGTTCACCTCAGATTTAAAAAAATAAAAAGAAGGGACAAACGAAGGCATGACATAGATAAAATAATGGGATTTAACTTCTGCAAAAAAGCATACAGATAAATGCTTTATGGGAATGGGAGGTCCAGATCAGAAAAAATAATGGGACAAGGAGTATGGAACAGGTGGACTGATCCAGTAAAAAACTGCCTGGTCTGCAATCACCACGACCCCACCAATCAGAGTAAAGGTCACTGTAACTGCAGTGAAAACCCCCTAACCCCTAACTGGGAATAAAAGCTAAAGGAAATTGGGTATCGGGGCCGCTGCCTTCCAATCCCATGGGAGTGTGCTCGGCTTGACCTGTCGTCTGCTCTATTCTGTCTGAGTTATTGGTTGTTGTGGCTTCTTTTCTGCTTGCTTGTAATTAACCCTCGATTAAACTTACAACTATTTGTAGTGCCCCGGCACCTTTCTTGCACAAGTGTGGAGGATTGAGCCTAACAATATAAGGCCGTTGGCATTTTAGGAGTAACTTCTCAGATGGTGAATGAGTGTCCCCCATAGGCTTTAAGTATTCAGACATCTTGTCTCCAGTTGGTGGCACTGTTCTTGGAGGTCTAAGAAGGTGTGGCCGTGCTAGAGGAAGTATGTCACTGGGGGCAGGCATAGTGAGTTTAACAAGCCATTCAGTCTCCAGTCACTCTCTCTCTCTGCTTCCTGTGCTCATTGGGAGATGTGACATTCGGCTTGCTACTCCAGCCCCGGGCACCATGCTTCCCACCACAATGGACTCTGATTCCCTGGAACCATCAATTATAATCTCAAATAAACTCTTCCTTTTATAAGTTCCTTTGGTCATGGTGTTTTATCACAGCAACAGAAAAGTGACTAATACAGTTATTTGGTACCAGAGATTGGGCTGTTTGCTGTGAAGAACCTGACCATGTGGATGTTTGGAGAAATGTGGAAGACTTTGGAATTTGGGCTAGAAAAACTGTTGACTACTCTAAGCAGAGCTTAATGGGCCATTCTAGTAGAAGCCTGGAAGAAAGCATTGCTGCAAAAAATGTAGTTCCAGAGGAAAATAAAGACTTAGGATGCAACTGGGATATTTGATAGTCTGGCAGCATTTTGCCCACAGCCCAAATGCTTGCCTGATGCTAAGTTGAAAAGCAATGGACTTGTAAACTAGAGCCAATTTTTATGGTGGTAATTTCCTATAAAACAGGCACAACGTATTAACTGATTGATAGGCATAGGAACTGTGAAAGGATATTTCTCTATCTAGAGCCAAATTCAATAGTAAAGTGTTTATAAGTTGTGTAATTAAGCAAAATATATTACTACAGGAAAGCTCTGACATCAGCAATGAATTATTCTGCCTATGAGATGTTGGCTAGGGGATTCAAACCCGCCCCCCCCAAATTATAAAGGCCTTTTTGCCTATAAATGGGTATATGCAAGGAGAAGGCAGTAAGTCCCTGTTGTCGAGAACCTGGTTTGTGGCATGGAAAAATGTTATGAGACGTCACCTGTAGCGTCACACCTGGCCTCTGAAATGCTAGAGAGCGTACCAAAGGGCCACTACAGCAATTACAGGCAAAAAATTATTGGTCTCCCTGAGACAAACAAGGACTCCTCCGAAAACTATCAGTACACCTCAACAGCCTGGAGATACATTGCAAAAACAGTGGCAGCCAAGTGTCTTATTATACCCAAAAAAAAACTATTTGGGCTATTAGCTCTCTCCTTGGAGGATAATAACTCACAGCGGATCCACAATGCTATGTCCTCTAGTGGTTAGGCGCTGTTATAAGCCGACAAATAAGAACTTGTCACCCTTTATAGAGAACCACAGTTTGTCGGATTAGCATACCACTCCAAACATCTGTGTCTATGCTCACAGCTTAGCTTGGAAAAAAAGTGTACTGCTTAATGCCTGTACATCCAATTAGCTTGCGCTTTGTTAATATGACTAAAAAAGGTATCACTGGAAAGCTGTCAATTCTGGACAGGGAAACACAAACTGAACAGACCAGAGTCCAAAATGTACACTCCAAAGAAATTTAGGACTGTTTTCTTCTACCCACTTGTGCCCCTTTCCCAGCCTAGGGAAAAAAATGCGGAAGAGGGAGGCATGGTGATTGTAAGTGGAGGATAGGGGTGAATCATGGACTATAGGAATATATCTGGACACCTGATTGATCAACATGCCTGTGCATACAAAGCTTCTCAACTGGACTATGGGAACCTTGGGTTGTTCAAAATTTGGACATAAGTACTTGCCAAATGACCAATTACCTATTGTACGACAACTGAGTAACATCATTGTATCTGAAACAACTGTTCTTGTATGTAGAATCCCTTTAAAAAAAATTAAAAAATTAAAAAAAAAAAAAAAAGAAAAGCAATGGACTAATGTCTTTGGCGGAGGATATTTCAAGACAGCCTAATGTAGAAATGGTGGCATGGCTGTTAATGGTGAATATTGTACAGATCCACAGTGAAGAAGAGCAGATGGGGCAGAAAGAAATGCAGAATGTACAGTTTGGATCTGAAAACTGCACTAGAAAGATTAAAGGTGGGGCCAAGGCTTGTGAAGGAGAGGTTCCTTTTGATAATGAGACTAAAGTGATTAAGGAGAGGCCTAACTATTTACAAGTAAACAATGGAAAAAGTGAGATTAAAGTGATTAAGGAGAAGCTTTGAGATTTACAAGTAAACAAGAGAAACAGTACCTTTAGGGCAAGACCACACCCAGCTAAGCCTTCAATTTTTGAAAGGAAAATACTGAAAGCGTTTTCTACTCCAACAAGTCCAAGGCAGAGAAAATTTGCAAATGTGGTTAAAGTAGGAGAGAGTCCATCCCAAACTTGCAGGCAAATTCGGCAATTTCATTCACATGGTGCTGGCTTTAGAGGCACAAAGGATGCAAGAGTGAAGGGGTCATCAGTTCTTCCTCTGAGGTTTCAGAGAGCCACAGAGGCCAGGCAGAGTGCAGTAGGGGCGTCCCTGAATAAAGAAGGCCCTGATAGGCCATTTCATGAAGCTGTGGATGTGAAGCCTAGTTGGCAGCAGAGACCCCAAGAAGACTTTAGAGATGTCAGACCTGTGAGGTATTTGCCAAGGAGAGCTGCATACAGGGAGTGGTACCAGCCTAAGAAAGAGATGTAGGTTGCAAGCAAAGCTGGAAGAGCTGAGCCATCTAAGCCCTTTGGAAGTCAAGTCCCAGAAGTCGCACATGGAGCTACTGGACTTGGTGTTTGCCCTGCTGGTTTTCACTCTTGTTTTGGTTCAGTATTTCCTCACTATGCCTCTATTCCTCCCTTTTTGAATGGGAAAGTGTATTCAGTTCCACTGTACTTTGGGAGTTTGTAATTTGCCTTTTGATTTTACAGGAGCTTACAGTTTAGGAGATTGGCCTGAGTCTTGGAAGAGACTTTGGACTGTAGACTTTTGAATGGCATTGAAACTGGTAAAGACTATGGGGACTTTTAAGGTTGGATTAAATGCGTTTTGCATTTTATATGGTTAGGAGCCTATGGGGCCAGGGAGTGGAATGTGGTGGGTTGAATGAGTGTCCCCCATAGGCTTTAAGTATTCAGACATTTTGTCTCCAGTTGGTGGCACTGTTCTTGGAGGTCTTAGAAGGTGTGGCCATGCTAGAGGAAGTATGTCACTGGGGGCAGGCTTAGTGAGTTTAACAAGCCTTGTGGTCTCCAGCGGTGCTCTCTCACTCTGCTTCCTGTGCTCATTGGGAGATGTGACATTCGGCTTGCTGCTCCAGCCCCGGCCACCATGCTTCCCACCACAATGGACTCTGATTTTCTGGAACCATCAATCGTAAGCTCAAATATACACTTCCTTTTATAAGTTCCTTTGGTCATGGTGTTTTATCACAGCAACAGAAAAGTGACTAATACAGATGGGGATCAGCTCTGGTCTGCCCTTGACTGGAACCCTGTGTGGGTGAACAGAGTTTGTTATCTAACCTGTGTGGCTAAGCACCCTGCCTCCAGAATGTGAAGAGGCACTAGCCAGGTATCCTTGCCCATCACACCTTGCTCTACCCCTGAATCTTCTATCAGAATATCTGCACACTTTACTGTGAGCCAGGTCAAGAACCAAAGCAGTCAAGACACAGTCCTGATTTCCCAGTCATTTGCTGTGTTAGAACCTCTCCACTTAGAATATTCATGTAAACATATTGTTATTTATTCTATTTGAGCGATTTAAGTCTTATATAATTTTATTTTTCATACCAAGAAGCCATAAAAATCAAGAGAGCCATCATTAAAGCATCACTTGAAAGACTGAATAAGCAAATCAGACTTTTTGTATTTTGTTTTGGGGAGTTTCTTTCACATCCTTTTTTATTGAAGTTTTGTGCTTTTCCAAACATTTATTTTATTTTAAGTTGAACTTTAGAGTACAAATACCATCACAGTAACATAAATGAAACTTGTGATACCCCCCAAAAGCATCAAAATACAGTGATATTTTAACATGGAAATTCCATTTTTTTCTCCAACTTGTAATATATATATATATATATATAACATATATATGTTATTATATTATATATGTTATTATATTACATTATTAATTACAATAACTATATATGTTATTAATTACATTATTAATATGTTATTATATTACATTATATATATATGTGTATATATATATATATATATATATATATATACACATATCACCTGAGCTGGAGGATTTTCTTTCTTTCTTTTTTTTTTAACCAAAAGATGTCATGTTTTCCCCATGTAATGCTTGAAGATTCCTCCTTGGCAAACCCAAACAACCATCAATCCTGCCCCTGTGTTCCACACTGGGGTCCCACCCCCCTCCATGGTCACCCAAATGAGGTCCAGCAAGCATGTGTCCTGTTGTGATCTTCCTGGCCTCCAACAAGGGCACTCTACACTCTGAAGAGGCTGAAATTCCAGTAGCCACTCAGTCCACAAGCTGGATATCTCAGTAGTCCCCATCTAGCATTGAAGTTTACTGATTCAGTCAGTTCTTTGGCCTAGTCTTTTCTGTTGTTGTTGTTGTTCCTTCCACTTTGTATAATATTCAATATATGCATATATATTGGTATATGCCACACATATACCAAAATTATGACATCTGAAAATAAAATATATGTCATTCCAATACATGTTTAGGGGTTCACAATTTGACAGTAGTGTTGTATGCAGGTAAGGAAAAAATATTACTTTACATTCCTACATTACATTGACGAACATTAGGTATTGTATTTGCAAAAAGAGAAATAGAAAGAAAAAATAATAATTATTCAGTTTGCCTCACAAATAAGGACTTGGTGCTAGGATCCACAAATGAGGGACACTTGATTCGCTGGTTTGTGACAGAGGGGCTGGTGGCTGGCAGGCCTAGATCTGAGCCCTAAGCCCCAGCAGAGTGTGGTTGCCCACCTGGGTTGCCCCTCCCCCTTGTAGCTGGAAGCAGTCTTGGGTTTGGGTCTGGCTCAGGTGCCATAGTGAGGTCGTTTGTTGGGGGCTCAGGCTCCAGACCTCCTAGGATCACCTGGAGCAGCCTGCCACTACTCCAGGCAGGTACCCGGGCACGGGCTAAGTCAGGAATCCCCCCCCCCCGCCAACAACTGGAATTGAGGAGAGAGTATACAGTGGATTAGGAGGACGTTCAGAACAGGAAAGGAAGAGTGACTTAGACTTCCAATACCCAATATATGAACAAAAGTGAAAGCCTGAAACCTAGACAAATAAACACTCCATAAACAAGGAGGGGGAAAAAGAATCAGAAGGAGGCAAGCAAAATAAAACAAGCTTTCAGCCTTCAACACACTGAAAAGGCATTTGAGATTTGAATCACAAAAGGGAAACCCACATGCCAGGGACACAACAATGGGACAACATGGGAAAGGTGCAGGATAATTCCGAACCAGGCTCTATCAAACCTGGAGGAGATAGCTACAATGGGATCCTCCTAGAGGTGACCCCAGAAACAGACCTTAGAGGAATAATTGCNTATATATATATATATATATATATATATATACACATATCACCTGAGCTGGAGGATTTTCTTTCTTTCTTTTTTTTTTAACCAAAAGATGTCATGTTTTCCCCATGTAATGCTTGAAGATTCCTCCTTGGCAAACCCAAACAACCATCAATCCTGCCCCTGTGTTCCACACTGGGGTCCCACCCCCCTCCATGGTCACCCAAATGAGGTCCAGCAAGCATGTGTCCTGTTGTGATCTTCCTGGCCTCCAACAAGGGCACTCTACACTCTGAAGAGGCTGAAATTCCAGTAGCCACTCAGTCCACAAGCTGGATATCTCAGTAGTCCCCATCTAGCATTGAAGTTTACTGATTCAGTCAGTTCTTTGGCCTAGTCTTTTCTGTTGTTGTTGTTGTTCCTTCCACTTTGTATAATATTCAATATATGCATATATATTGGTATATGCCACACATATACCAAAATTATGACATCTGAAAATAAAATATATGTCATTCCAATACATGTTTAGGGGTTCACAATTTGACAGTAGTGTTGTATGCAGGTAAGGAAAAAATATTACTTTACATTCCTACATTACATTGACGAACATTAGGTATTGTATTTGCAAAAAGAGAAATAGAAAGAAAAAATAATAATTATTCAGTTTGCCTCACAAATAAGGACTTGGTGCTAGGATCCACAAATGAGGGACACTTGATTCGCTGGTTTGTGACAGAGGGGCTGGTGGCTGGCAGGCCTAGATCTGAGCCCTAAGCCCCAGCAGAGTGTGGTTGCCCACCTGGGTTGCCCCTCCCCCTTGTAGCTGGAAGCAGTCTTGGGTTTGGGTCTGGCTCAGGTGCCATAGTGAGGTCGTTTGTTGGGGGCTCAGGCTCCAGACCTCCTAGGATCACCTGGAGCAGCCTGCCACTACTCCAGGCAGGTACCCGGGCACGGGCTAAGTCAGGAATCCCCCCCCCCCGCCAACAACTGGAATTGAGGAGAGAGTATACAGTGGATTAGGAGGACGTTCAGAACAGGAAAGGAAGAGTGACTTAGACTTCCAATACCCAATATATGAACAAAAGTGAAAGCCTGAAACCTAGACAAATAAACACTCCATAAACAAGGAGGGGGAAAAAGAATCAGAAGGAGGCAAGCAAAATAAAACAAGCTTTCAGCCTTCAACACACTGAAAAGGCATTTGAGATTTGAATCACAAAAGGGAAACCCACATGCCAGGGACACAACAATGGGACAACATGGGAAAGGTGCAGGATAATTCCGAACCAGGCTCTATCAAACCTGGAGGAGATAGCTACAATGGGATCCTCCTAGAGGTGACCCCAGAAACAGACCTTAGAGGAATAATTGCAGACCTATGCAGAGAAATTAAAGAAAATAAAGAAGAATTCAGAGAACTAAAGAGAGAGAATGAAAAACTCAAAAAGGACCTAGAGGGATACAATGACAAACTTCAAAAAGAACTAAAGGAAGGGATTGACAAACTCCAGAAAGAACTTGAGAGAGAAAAAACAAACACCTTAAGAAGGCAGAAACACTGAAAAAGAAAACCTACCAACGAAGTAAGGAGCACCAAGAAGAGATTGAGAAACTTAAAAAGGAAATGGATATATTAAAGAAATCACAGGATAAAATGAAAAAGGAAATAGAACGCTCATTTAATCAAGAAGAAAGGAAAGGAAAAAGCCTCAGAAATAGAATGGAGGAAGCAGAACAAAGAATATCATATCTGGAAGATAAAACAGAACAACTAAAAAACTCAAATAAAGATTATGAAAAATTTAAAAATACACAAAAGTGGAACAACCAGGAAATATGGGACACTATGAAAAGATCAAACGTCCATATCATAGGAACAGAGGAAGGAGAAGAATCTCAAGAGAATAGTATTGATCAGATCTTCAACAGAATAATAGATGAAAACTTCCCCAAACTAAAAATAGACAAAACCATTCAAATACAAGAAGCACATAAGACACCAAATATACAAGATCAGAAACGAAACTCCCCATGTCATATCATAGTCAAAATGCTAGATGTCCAAAACAAATATAAAATTCTGAAGGCCACAGAAGAAAAAAAATTCACATGCAAAGGAAAACCCATCAGAATTACAACTGACTTCTCGGCACAAACCATGAAAGCAAGAAGAACATTGAGCAAAGCATTCCCAGTGTTAAAGGACTATGTATGCCAACCCAGAATACTTTACCCTGCAAAAATGTCGATTACAGTTGAAGGAGCAAGAAAAAAACTTCCAAGACATAAACAAGATGATAGAATACATGTCCAGAAAACCAACTCTCCAGGAAATATTTGAAGCAATTCAAAGGGCAGAAGAGAGGAGCAACTATCCTCAAACACCTAGGAAAAGAAACTAATAAAAACATAACTGTGGGAGTAGAATCAGAGACTAAAAGTCCAAATGGATAATAAGGTGAAAGGAAGCAACATCCATCTTTCAATTATAACCTTAAATATTAATGGGCTGAACTCCCCAATCAAAAGACATAGCCTGGGAGAATGGATTAGGAAACAAAATCCATCTATATGCTGTCTACAAGAAACCCATCTGAATTTCAAGGACAGGCACCAACTTAAGGTGAAGGGATGGAAGAAAATATTCCAAGCAAATGGTACCGAAAAGAAAGCAGGTGTTGCTATTCTAATATCAGACAAAATAGACTTCAAAGCAAAAGAAATCAAAAGAGACAAAGAGGGTCATTACATTTTCATTAAAGGAACAATTGATGATGAAGATCTCACAATCATGAATATATATGCACCAAACGCTGGCCCACCAAACTTTGTAAAGACAATTCTTCAGGATCTCAAGGTTCAAATTAACCCCCTAATAGTAGGGGACTTCAATACCCCACTAAGTCCTTTAGACAGATCAACAGGACAAAGGATAAACAGAGAGACATCTGAACTGAATGATACAATACACCAAATGGACCTCACAGTCATCTATCGAATATTTCAGCCAAACACCAGAGAATACACTTTCTACTCAGCATGCCAATGGAACATTATCCAAAATAGACCATATACTTGGACACAGGGAAAAACTCAACCAAATATAAAAAAGATTGAAATAACTCATGCATTTGTACAGACCTACGAGTGCAATAAAAACTCAATATCAACACCGAGATAAAAGAACCCTACACCTTACAAGAACACATGGAGACTAAAAAAAAAAAAAAAAAAAAAAAAAAAAAAAAAAAAAATAAGTAAAGAAAAATAAAAACTTCCTGAAACTGAATGAAATGGATAATACAACACAGCAAAACCTATGGGACACTTAAAAGCAATCCTAAGAGGAATTTTATAGTTCTAAGTGACTACATTGAAAAAAGAGAAAGCACAGATGAATGATCTAACGCTGCAGGTAAAGCACTTGAGAGACAACAGCAAAATGAACCTCAAACCAGTAGACAAGAAGAAATAACAAAAATCAAGAGCAGAAGATCAAAAGAAATAAAACAAAGAAAAACATTACAAAAAAAATCAATGAATAAAAGTTGGTTCTTTGGGAGAATAACAAGATAGACAACCTTCTCCCCAGTTAACAAAAAGAAATAAGGAACAACCCCAAGTCAATATAGTCTGTGATGAAAGGGGAAATATCACAACAGACAATGAAAATATCCAGACAATTATAAGAGAATACTTCAAAAGCCTATTCTCTACTAAGTTTGAAAACGAGAAGAAATGGATGAATATTCTGAAATCCTGGAATCCACCAAAGCTCAACCATGAAGAGGATCAGCAGCTTAAATAGACAATTAAATATAGAAGAAATTGAAGATGTAATTTAGTAGCCTCCCAAACAAAAAATGTCCAGGCCCAGATGGTTCCACAACAGAATTCTATTACAACATTTCAAAAAGACTTACAACCATTACTTACTCAAGTTGTTTAGAAGGATACAAATGGAGGGAGTTCTCCCAGATTCCTCCTATAAAGCCAGCATCACTCTATTACCCAAAACCAGGCAAATGATGCAACCAAAAAGAGAACTATAGATGGCATCCCCTAATGAACACAGATGCCAAAATTTGCTAAACAGGATACTGGCAAACGCATACAGACCCACATCTAAAAAGATCATCCATCATGACCAAGTGGATTCATACCAGAGAGGCAGGGATGGTTCAACATATGAAATCAATAAATATCATCAAGCATATAAATGATCTGAAAGACAAAAACCACACAATGATCTCAATTGATGAAGAGAAAGCCTTTGGAAAAAAATCCAGCAATCCCTTCATGTTAAAGGTCCTAGCGGAAATTGAGTGTGTAGTGGAAGTCATCCTTAATGTAATCAAAGGCATATACAGGAAACCCACAAGCCAATGAAAAGTCCTAATTGGGTAAAGACAGGAAGCATTCCCCTTAAGGTAGGAACTTGCAAGGCTTGTTTCGCCCCCTGTTCACCACTCCTTGTTCAATATAGTGCTTGAAACTCTGCTAGGGCAATAAAGTCAAGAAAAAAATTAAAGATTCGTAATTCAAAAAGAGGAAATCAAGCTATTCCTTTTTGTTAATGATATGATTGTCTACTTAAGGGATGCTAAGAACTCCATAGGAAACTCCTAGAAATGATTAAACACTCAGCAAAGTGGCAGGATACAAAAAAATCTAGAAAAATCAGTAAGCCTTCTCTATACCAAAAATAAACATCTGAAGAAAGACTACAGAAGACCTTCCCACTCACAATAGCCTCGAAAAACAATAAAAATACCTAGAACAAAACCTAACCAAAGACCACTAAGATCTCTACGGAAAAAAATTTTAAACATTCTGAAGAAGAAATTGAAGAAGAAACAAGGAGATGGAAAAACCTCCCATGCTTCATGTATTGGGAAAATAGAAGTTATATTAAAAATGTCCATTCTACCAAAACGCATATACAGATTTAATGAAATCCCAATCAAATTCCAAAAGCTTCTTCACAGGTTTGGAAAAAAAATCCTCAATTTCATTGGAAAACAAAAGACCTGGAACAAGCCAAAAGCAACCCCTGGGTGAAGAAGAGCAATAGCAGGGGGGATCGCCCCACTTACCAGAGCATCAAACTATACCACCGAGGGCTATAAGTCATAAAAACAGGCTTGGTACTGGCACATAAACAGACAAGTTGACCAATGGAATAAAAAACTGAAGATCCAAACCTGAGCACATGGAATTCGGCCACCTCATGTTTGACATGGGGGCCAAGAAGACACATTGGAAAAGGCAGCATCTTCAGCAATGGTGTTGACAAAAACTGGATCACCACTTGTGAAAGAATAAATGAAAAAACCCCTACCCTCTCGGCCTCTACAAAAGTCAATTCCAGACAGGATCAAAGACCTCAATGTGAAACCCCAAACTCTGGAAGTGATTAGAAAGAGAAACTTGCAAAGCAGACTACAAGACATAGGCATAGTGAAGAAAAAACTCCTAAATCAGACAGCAGCAGCACAAAAAATAAGATCAACAACTGACAAAAGGGGACCTCATTGAACTCAAAAGCTTCTGCACATCAAAAGAAACAATCCAAGGAAGTGAGAAGAAAACCCATAGAATGGGAGGGAACCTTCACAGAAGCATACATCTGGCAAAGCATTAGTTTCCAGAGTATGCACACCGAGCTACTCCAAAAAAAACAAAGAAGAAAAGAAAACCAAATGAATCACTCAAAAGATGGAGCAAAGATCTGAATAGAGGACTTTCACAGGAAGAGGAATTAGAGATGGCTAAGAAACATCTTAAGAAGTGTTCAACATCGCTAATAATTAAGAAATGCAAATTAAAACCACTTTAAGATACCATCTTACTCCTATAAGACTGACTAGGATCAAGAAAACAAATGATACCAAGTGCTAGAGAGGTTGTGGGGAAAGGGGAACACTCAATCCATTGCTGGTGGGAATGTAAACTTGTACAGCCACTATGGAAAGCAGTGTGGAGAACCCTTAGAAGACTCAAAATGAGCCTGCCATTTGACCCAGTCATACCATTCCTGGGTATATTACCCACAAGACTCATCTTACTGCAGACATACATGCACAGCTATATTTATTGCAGCTCTGTTCACAATAGCAAAAAGCTGGAACCAATCCTAATGCCCCTCAACTGATGAGTGGATAGAGAAAATGTGGTACATGTACACAATGGAATTCTATGCAGTGGTAAAGAAAGACAACATCATGAGCTTTGCAGGTAAATGGATGGAGCTAGAAGACATTATGTTAAGTGAAGTTACACAGTCCCAGAAAAACAAACGACAAATGGTATCCCTCATATGTGGATGCTAGTGCCAATAACCCAGTTATAAATATTTCATGTGGAGAGGGATGCATATTAAAAGAACAACAACAGAAAGACTGCATCAGAAAACTGACTGAAATGGTGACTCGGGAAGGGTGGGAGGGGCGGGAGAGGGACACAGGCATACATTCGATTAAGAATATTTAATTGATGTGAGTTCAACAAGTATCCAGTTTTGCCCAGACTCTGTCTACAGGTTACATGGTGTTTTAGGACTTAGTAAAAGTAAATATGTGTAAATTAAACAACATTGGTTTAAAGGCGCTGATAAAAATGGTAATGCATCTGAGTTAATTGGAGATATAAATTGCTGTTGCCCACATTTGTTTTATTTAAAATCTGTATAACAATAACTTTGGGACTGGCACATACAAATGTTCTCTATAATTTTTCTGTTGTATAGTATCACCTTGTAGCACTCTCTTTCACCTAAATGATGATTTAACTTAAAAATTAAGTTTGCTTCCCAAGTTAATCACATACAGTCACTCAAAACAGCATGGGGAATTTGATGAAATCTGTGCCTTGATTCCACCCTATAGGTATGTATAATACAACTGATTTTTTGAGACTCATGGGTCCAAAAACAAAAACCTAAAATAAAAAAGAGGGATACAGATAGATATGAAACCTTTGTGTCAAAAACCTTGCAATTCAAATCTTAAAACTAACTACGGGAAAAGATTGGTATGTTCCAACAGGTCAAAATATCACCAACTTAACAGCTGAGAAAGAAAAGATACAGCTTTGCATTGAGTAGGATGTACCAGAAAGTGCCAAGAGAAAGGTTGGCCTGTCTGAACATTGAAAGGAAGAAAAGCCTCAGATTGCTACAAACATCAAACCCCTCTGTGGATCCTACTTGTAACAACTATTTATAATGATTCCTAATGAAACTTAGCTTCTAGGTGCCACAAAGGTTTTCATACGAGAGACTTTCTTACCCCCCCCTTAGAACAGGAGAAATATGATGATGATGAGGTCATTCTCCAACTGTAAATTGGAGCCAACTGTTATAGAGGTAATCTCTTATAAAACCGGTAAAACTCCCTTCTTTAATTGACTAATAGACATAGGAACTGTGAAAAGGATTATTCTCTATTCAGAACCAAATATAATACTAAAGTCTCCTTAAGCTATGCACTTAAGCAAAACATGTTAATACAGGAGCTCTGACATCAGCAATGGATTATTCTACCAAGGAGATATTGGCCAGGGGATCCAAGCCCCCACAAAAGGTAAAGGCTCCTTGCCTCTAAACTGTGATACCTGCAAGAAGAGACGTGATAAGGACCTGCTGTCGAAGACCTGATGTAAACATGGGAAGGATGTATTGAGACCACACTTGCAAGTGTACAGATGGTATCTGGAATACCAGAGAGTGTTACCAAAGGCCACTAAACCAATAGAGCAAATATATGTCTCCTTGAGTCAAGCAAAACTCCTCCATCAGCACAAGCTACACCTCACCTGCCTGAAAATACTGTGCAGCAGAGGCAGCCATATGCCTGTTTATCCCAAATCTAATTGGCTATTATCTCTCTCCATGAAGGAATAACCCATGGCTGATGCCACAAGCTTACATCATCTAATGGTTAGGAGACGTTATAAGCCACGGTAAGTCCCTGTCATATTTAACAGAAAAAAATATAATTCATGGATTAACATACCATCCAAACATCCGTGTCTATACCAAAGTAACCTACCATAACAATTAGTACTGCTTAAATACCTATGTATCTAATTGCTTGTGCTTCATTAGTAGGATTGAGAGGTTACTCCTGGACAAACTGTCAGCCCATGAAAGGAAACAGCCAGAGTTTACCAGAGTCCAAGATAATAGCTCCAGAGAAAGTAGACTGTTTTGCTTCCCATCCAACTGTGCCTTTTCTTTTTTTTTAATTTTCATTTTTTTATTGATGCTTTGTGTATTTCATACATCATTTTCCAATTCAGTTCAGGCATATTTCCCTTTCCCTCCCCCCATCCAAGATCATACATTCTGCCATAACTGTCCTGCCTCTTCTGTCAGTTTTTTTCATTTTTTAACAATAAGTGATAATTTATGAGTACAAGCATCCTTCATGTAAAACCAATTTGCAAGCAGTTGTGCCCAAACCCAAACAGCCCATGGGTCCCAACATCCAGCACGGGGCTTGTATGTTCAATCAAGTTGATCAAATGTGTGTCCAGACTATATTGCTGTAGCTTCACCATTCACCCCAATTGCAGCCCTTATATTCTACCATGCCCCCTCTTCTGCAGATTGTTCCCTAGGCCCCTTTTCTAAGTGCTCATGCAAATTTTACTAGCTAGTAAGAGGCAGATTATCTTTGGTCCTTTGAGATAGCAGCTGGGTGGAGGAAACTCACCAAAGCAGACCAGATGGGCTGACCTTGAGCTCACAAAGAACTGCCTGGCTCAGCTTCCAGAGGACTGGAATTAAAGGTGTGTGCCACCACAACTGGTCTAAGAATTCATTCCCAGTCCTGAAGACTAGTTAATGATAAATCAAGGATACATCCATCTAGAGAATCTGGCCTCCAGAAGTCTCAAAAAAAAAAAAAAAAGGTAATTCCAAAACAAGCAATTTACCTCACACAATCACTTTTGAAAGCAGACACAAACCAAATTTTAGGCCATTAAATGCATTTTTAAATACAATTTTTAAAGTTTGCACATGCGTATCTATTCTGGCATGCCAAAATGAACGATTCTGTGCACTTTAAAGGATTGAAATTGAAGTGGCCACTTTGTTTGACAAAACCAATATGAGACAATTATAATTACCGATTTACAAACACACATAAAAACTTAGATGTACGCTTAGGCACATGGAAGAACAGTTTCCATAAACACAAGACATAGACAAAGAGAAGAAATGCTGTGCACAGGGAGCCGATGCCCTGTTGGTCCCAGAACCAAAAATCCAGACCCCTTGCCAGGATTCCAAATCACTGAGGTGAACCCCATGTTTGCACGTTACCAGTGGAGAGTTAGGGTGTCCCCATCTCCACACTCAAGGACCAATACTTCATCCAGTTTTTCCTAACTGAGCACTCTGGACCAGACACTTGAGTTTAAACAAAACCAAAATGAAATTAAAAAAAAAATGAATTGATCTCTTTCTTGCCCAAAAGACACAGCCAACTGAACAAGATGTCTCTAGTCCCTCCAGTGGGAGTGAGCTTCCTGGGCCCCCTCCAAGGGTATAGTGGTGGGGGTTGAATGAGTATCCCTAGCAGGGGCAGCTGAAGGGAGCTTGGGGGAGCTGGGATAGGAACTTTCCTCGTCCTGGTGAAGGTCAGGGACACAGGGCAGGGCCAACTTCTCCTTGCTGTCCTTGTGGCAGGCTAAGTTATGCTCACACAGAATATCCTATGTTGAGGCACCCATAAGGCTTGTAATTATGGAGAGGAGGGGCAATGCAAAAGGCCTCCTTCCAAATGAACCCAAGCCTTGGGATTTCATTTTAAGGACATGGGTCTGGAGGAGTGGGGCAGCCGTCCATGGCTCCCGAATGTGTGGAGGGCTATTATCCATTAGGGCAGGAAATGGTAAGGGAGGGGAAGGGTCCGTGGTGGGGAGTGGAGGGTGGGCACTCTCCCTAGCACACGGCCAAAAGAGCAAAGAACACAAAAGGGGGCCTATTCACAGATCAAGGAAGGGGGCACCTCGCCAGCACCAGGGACTCAAAAAACCACATTGGGCACCAAATGGAGACAATACCCCAGGCCTACTGGGGAATTTTGGGGTCCAACCGAAGGAATGGTGATGAGAGGCACAGAGTCAAGGCACAGACCCTGGGAGTCGGGTGAACGCAGACAGAGGGCAAGCTCTCAAGTACTCCATGTACTGGCGACAGAGTTAGGGGTTATGTACTGTTTGCATTCCCC
Source organism: Rhizomys pruinosus (assembly GCA_009823505.1). Lineage (NCBI taxonomy): Eukaryota > Metazoa > Chordata > Mammalia > Rodentia > Spalacidae > Rhizomys > Rhizomys pruinosus. Next base: position 1,175,933 of record VZQC01001366.1, read on the forward strand.
TCTTGTGATTGGCCCAGGTCTGAAACGCTGCTTACATGGTCTTACCTGCCTAGGACAGGATAGGTTGATGATGGACAAGCTCTGTGCATGCGTAATTCTCAGCATACTGCCTACTACATACCTCCAGGGAGATTTTATTGTAGGAGTCTTTTATAGGACTTGATTATTGGCTTTTCCCATGCTGTTATTTCATTGGGCTTTTGGCATGTGGATTTGCTTCATTGTTTGTATTGTGCTGCAAAACTCTAGTGCTCCTTCCCTTTGTTGAAGGCTTACTTAGATTGTTTTCTTCTGGTGCATTCGTTGTTGTCTTATTGGTTCTGTAGGGCTGGCTGGTCTAGGTTTCAATTATTTACTTTTGATTGTGTATGGGAAGGACCAGCTAACTCCTGCTCTTCTGGTCTGGGGCTTTTCCAGGAATACTCACAGATAAGAATCAGGTCAGCTTAAGCCACAGGTACTGTTTGTCAACCATGGTCCCCTGGCCTGGCTGTAAGCTTCTGTAGTGGCCCACAGGGGCCAAGCCATCTTGCTCTGCTTGCGTGCTTGGGCCTGCCTGGGCCAGGCTACTCTCCTGGGTGCTGTGCTTTGTCTGGTGGTCTCGTAGCTCCACCTGGTACAGCTGGTCTGTCTGGCTTTCCTGGACCTGGCCACTCAGGTGGGTGCTCCTGAAGTTCCAGTTGGTTTGGCTTACCTATGCAGACCTGTCTAGGCCAGACTGCTCTGTCTGTCAGGAGTAGGGCCAGGGAGAAATGACAATGATCACAGCTACCCCATTTAGAGAGTCTTCTAGATGCTGTTCATTGAGCAGAGGACACAGGCCAGCAATCCCTGGATAGGAAGTTACTGCCATCCCACCTGTCAACCTGCAGTGTGAGTATGTGTCCACTTAATAAGAATACTTGGGGCTGGAGAGATGGATCAGTGGGTAGGAGCAATGGTTGCTCTTGCAGAGGACCCAGATTTGATTCCCATCACCACATGGTGGTTAACAACTATCTGGACCTCTAGTTCCAGGGGATCCAATGTTCCCTCTTCTGTCCTTTATGGCATTGCACAACAGGGGTGCACTTACACACATGCAGGAAAATACTGATAAAATAAAAATATTCAATGAAATATAAAAAATAAGAATACTTGCTGAGCTCTGATGTCAGTCTCTGCATCAAAAATGTAGTTTGCTCTCTGATTGGTCACCCTATGAGCCTGGCTTCCACAATCAGTGTCATGGTTCCAATCCCAGCTGCTTTTCTCTGTGGTGACCTTGGTTGGGTGATTGTGCCTGTCCTGTACTGGACAGCTTTAGTTGTCTTCGTGGTACACCTGGGTTAATGGAGCCTCGGTGGGGAATTGCTTCCATTGAACTGGCGTATGGTCATATCTGTGAGGCATTTTATTGATTGATATGTGATGTGATAGGAAGGGCCCAGCCCACTGTGGGTGGTGCCATCCTTGGACAGGTTGTCCTGTATTGTGTAAGAAAGCAGGCTGAGCACAGGGCAGGGAGTAAGCCAATAAAAAGCATGCTTCCATGATCCATGCTCCAGGTTCCTGCTCTGAGTTCCTGCCTTGCATTCCCCTGATGATGGACTGTGCTTGTAAGCCAAATAAACTCTCTCCTCCTCAAGTTGGTATTGGTCAGAATGTTCTGTCATAGTATTAGAGAAGCTAACTGAAACAACTTCCTTTACTTTTCTTATTTAAGAGTTGTAGTTACATACATGCATACAATACACTCACACAAAATAAAAATAATAAATATTAAAAATTTTCTTTTCTGATAAAATGTCTAAAGAGCTGGGTGTGGTGGTACATGTCTTTAATCCCAGAATCAAGGAGGCAGAGGCAGATGGATGTTTGTGAGATCCAGCCCAGCCTGTCTACCTATCACATTACAGCAAGGGGGAAATCCTGTCTCAAAGGAAACAAACAAAACAAACAAAAGGTCTAAAGTAAGGAGGGGATGGAGCTCAGTGGTCAAGCACTTGCCAAGCATGTACAAGGCCTTGGGATCCATCCATAGGCCCCTAAAAAAACTAGATCAAACTCCCCAGGGGCCATGTAGAGGCTGATATGGTGGCTTTCCAGAGCTGTCAGTATGAGTTGGGACATAAAGACGGGAGAATCTTTGGAAGCTCCACAACCAGGTAGCTAGGTAAACACAGTGCCACAAAACAACAAAGGGCTAGCAACATGGCTCAGCTTGTCAAAGCACTTGCTGCAAAACACATGCAATTTAGCCACCTGATATTTTACAATGTGGCCAAGAACACTCACTGGAGGAAACAGAATCTTTAGCAATTAGTTCTGGAAAAACTGGACCTACACATGTAGAAGAACGACTCTAGAACCTTATCTTTCACCTTACATGAAGTCAACTCCCAATGGATCAATATGAAGCCTGAAATTATGAAACTGTTAGAATAAAACATTGGCAGCAACATATAAGATATAGATATAGGAAAGGATTTTCTAAAACAGACATCAGGTGTATGGGAATTAAGGTCAACATACAACAAGTGGGACCTCATTAAACTAAAATGATTCTGTACAGCAAAAGAAACCAAGGAAGTGAAGAAAAACCCACAGAGTGGGAGAAAATCTTTACCAGCAACACATCTGACAGAGCTTTAATATAATACAGAATATATAAAGAACTTAAAACTCATAGAATCGAGAAAACAAGTTACCCATTTAAAGAATAGTCTAAGGATCTATACTGAGAGTTCTCAAAGGAAGAAATAAAGATGGGTAAGAAATACCTTAAAAAGTTTTCACGGCTCCTGAAGAGATGGCTTAACCTGTGTTCCATTCCAAGTGCCCACATGGTAGCTAACAACCATTCCTAACTCCAGTTATAGGAGAATCCAACACCTTTCCCAGTGTGAACAATGTGTGTTCTCACTCATTTGTGGCACCATCCTTGCACCAAATCCTTCTGTGTGAGTATGTATCCTGCAGTTAGCAGGAGCCAGAAAAATAGAAAGGCACCAGCTAGATAAAGTGAAAGAAGAAACCCGAGAGAAGAATAGCAGGAGACAGGTGCTACTATGGGAGAGATGGGTAAAATGGGGAGGGGTGAAGAAAGGTTACACAAGGAAATTTGGGGGCAAATGGAAAGGAGCTCAAGAGAGGTAGGACCACAGGAGACTGGTGTTATCAAGGGAGAAATGGGGGAAATTAGGATACTTTAAATAGGGAAGCCATGGAAGGGGGGTTCGACAGGGAATGAGAAAGAGAGAGAGAGAGAGAGAGAGAGAGAGAGAGAGAGAGAGAGAGAAAGAGAGAGACAGAGAGGAGAGACTAATATAAAAAAGTGAATCATGTTAGTTTAACAACCTAATGACAAATCACTCATAAAACATCTCTACATGGGTCCTTGTATATTAGCTGAAGGCTACATAACAAGAAACAGTGACAGACAGGAGAAATCTTCCTTTAAGTTGTTGGGCCAGGTAGGCCAGGACTCACAAAATTACACAAGCGATTGCCACAGCCCATAATTCCCCCCCAGAATTTTAAGGTAAGAGCCTATTCCTGAAGACAAGACATACTCCAGAGAATGGATTTGGAGCAATTGAGCTGGAACTGACCTGCAAGCCTCCTCCCCTGAAGACTTGCTCTCAGCTTTGGAGAAGACTGTGCAAGCCACTAAGGGAGAACGTCAGTTCATGGTCCAATACCAGCTTTAAGACCAAATAATCACACCAGTGACCAGCATGGCATATGACATTGCTTCAATAGTATCTTTTTTATGTGTGTGTTTTCAAGACAGGGTCTCGCTGTAGCCCCAGCTGTCCTGGAACTCACTCTGTAAACCAGGCTGGCCTTGAACTCACAAAGATCACCTGCCTCTGCCTCCTGAGTTCTAGGATTAAAGGCGTGCACAACCACGCCCAGCTCAATAGTGTCATTTTTATCTTGAGGGCAAGCAACAGTGAAGTATCCCAGTCACCACTCATCAAAGAAGCTTCTTTTGCACCAGACAAAGCCTATTACAGAGTGCCACAACTGATCACACACAGACATTGTCTGTGAATTGCCCAAGCCTAAACAGCATATTTACAATGCAGTCTCTAAATCTAATGCTCATAGAACATAGAACAAGGGGTAAAGAACACACTGCTGTATCTCTCAGTTAATCTTTCATTAACATAGCTCACTCATGCACCAGAGGGCCATGAACAACCAAGATCATAAATGCCTAAAGAACGGGGATTAGGAACCTTGCAGCTTGGGTCTTTGGACAGGACTCCTGTATTAAGCTTCACTCACCCAGGGCTCAGGGAGCATTGTGGAAGAGGGACAGAAAGATTGTAAGAACCAGGGAGGCGCTGCATGACCATGTGGAAATAGAGTCCTACAGGCTCCTGGAGCCCTGCTCATATGAACCTACAGCAATGATGTCAGCATATACAAGACCCATGCAAACACAAGCAGAAAAGAACCCAATATAGAACTGGGAAAATGGGCAGCAGACCCCAATCTGAGCTGAAAAAATATTGGCAGCTAATTACTGCTAGGTGAGGAAGAGTTGGTCTTCTAAAAATGAGGAACGCCAGAGAGGCTGACTGGAATATTAGCCATTCACCTTCTCTGAGGAATATCTGGGGACACTAAGTTTACACAGTAGGCCTTAGCACAAAGGACAGAATGTAGGAACTCCAGTGGGGGACAATGGGAGGTGCCAGTGGGGAAGGGGGTATAAAAATGGATAAGATTGATTGAGAAGTTCTGTATGAAATACACAAAAATTCAATAAATTTTACAAAAGCAATGATAATAATATACTGTATGTTTAAAACATATGCAGCTGGGCGTGGTGGCACACACTTTCAATCCGAGCACTCGGGAGGCAGAGGCAGGCAGATCTTTGTGACTTCAAGGCCAGCCTGGTCTACAGAATGAGTTCCAGGACATCTGGGTCTACAGGGAGACCCTGTCTCAAAAATACCAAATAATAAATAAATAAATAAATAAATCATATGCAGAGATGAAATAGTAATAGCACATAAGAAAAATTGAAAATTACTTTCATGAACCGGCTTCCATCTTGGAATTTGGGGTGACCTAAATCTCTGTTCCTGAATCATAATCATTCATATTTCTTTCCAGAATGAACTATCTATAGGTGAATCCAATCTAAGTTTAGGCACACATGGGCTATCATTTCCAGCCAGTGCCTCCCAGCAGCACAGGTGGGAATCATGGAACCTCCCTGGCTACACCCACGGATTGGGATGTGTTCTCATAAAGGTCTGGGATTTGACCCTGGGAAGTGAAGTCACTCTGCCTATAAAATCTGTTCATTTTAAATAAAGCTCTCTCTGTATTTGGATTCATACCCTACCATGCTTTTGTGTGCTGTGCTTCTCATGCAAGGGCTTCCTGCATAACCTGGTCCACCATGGAAATAAATGGGCCAAACCACAAATGGCACCCAATGTGGGGCTAGAAGAAATCCTAGAAAATTGTTTACGAACCCTTCAATCCTACATTGTTGCTATCAATGTTTTTCTCTCCTTAATCACTACTCTTCCATGGGGCTGGCTGTCTTGCTTGGTTGTATGGATGGGAGGCCAACCTTGGAACATGTGGTTTTGCATGCATTACTGGCCTGGTTACAGAAGTTGTCTACCCAGGTGGGAGCCATGGAGGCTGACAGATTCCTGGCCTGCTGGGGCTCAAGAGTCATCAGATCCTGTAGCATTCATGCTGACTTTAGCATCATATGGCTTTAGCCAGGTTTGGCTTTGGAATCACTTATAATAATTTCACAGGCCTAAGCTGAAATCTTGGGCTCTCATATAAAAAACTTGTCTTATCCCCCTGCTGTGAAATCCTGGTTCCTCAACTTGACAGGCTCAGCTCCAGACTACCTCTTCATATGCAAATTCCTCCCTGGATCCTTCAGGTATACAGTTCATGGGCCAGAGCTCAGGCTTCTGTAATGTAAATTTCATGCATTTCACCATTAAATTACTGTTACCTTTGGGAGAGACATTCTCTTGAAAATTAGAAAATTAAGCTGGGCATGGCAACCTAGAGGAACGGGCTGGCAGGAAGGAAAGTGAGCAAAGAGCTCAGCAGGGTACCAACACAGTTGTTCCCTACCCAGTTTTGTAGAACCTTCAGAACAGAATGGGAGGAGTGAGCTAGACCTTCCAATATATAACCAAAAGTGAAAGCTTGAAACCTAGAAAACCCAACCCTCCATAAACAAGAAGAAAACAGTGAAGGCATCAGAAGGAAGCAAGCAAAGCAAGCCTTCAACACAACAAAGAAACATTTGAGATTTGCATCAGAATAGAAACAAAAAAAACAAACCCCAATCTCAAAAACACAATGAAAGAACAACATGGGAAAAGTGCAGAATAATTCCACAGCAATCTCTACCAACCATATAGAAGATTCCTACAATGAGATCTCCCTGGAGGAAACCAAGGACACAGATCTTAGAAAAACAATCAAAGACATATTCAAAGAAATCAAAGAATATTAAGAACAAACCAGAGAACTGAGGTGAGAGAGTGAAAAACTCAGTAAGGACCTAGAAGGAGAGAATGACAAGCTTCATAAAGAACTCCGGTAGGAAGTGGAACACTGAAAAGATGCCATGCTGAAATGAAAAAGGAAAGCAACCAGCAAAGCAAGGAGCTACAAGAAGAGATTGAGAAGCTCCAAAAGGAAGTGGAAATACTAAATAAATCTCAGGATGAAATGAAAATGAAATAAAATACTTATCTAATCAACAGGAAAGGATGGGAAAAAGCCTCAGAAGAATGGAGGAAGCAGATAAAAGAATGTCAGACCTATATATATATCCCAAATCTAATTGGCTATTAGCTCTCTCCTTGGAGGAATAATTCACAGTGGATGCCACAAGCATATGTCCTCTAGTGGTTAGGAAATGTTATAAGCCACAATAAGAACTTGTCACCCTTTATAGAGAAACCATAGTTTGTGGATTAGCACACCAGCCAAGCATCTGTGTCTATGCTCATAGCTTAGCTTGCCATAATAATTAATACTGCTTAAATACCTGTTCATCCAATTAATTGCTTGTGCTTTGTTAGTAGGATTAAAAAGGTATCCCTGGATAAGCTGTCAACCCATGAAGGGGAACAACCTGAACAGACTAGAGTCCAAAAAGACATCTCCAGAGAAAATAGACTGTTTTCCTTCTTGCCCACTTGTGCCCCTTTCCCAAAGCCTAGGGAACCTGTGGAAGAGGAGGCAAGGTAGAATGTAAGGGCTGCAGAGATATTGGGGTGAATCGTGAGACTATAGCAATAGACTGGACTCCTATTTGATCAACATGCTTGTGCAAGTTTCTCCAACTAGAGTATGGGAACCTTGGGTTGTTCAAAATTGGGACATAGACACTTGCAAATTGGTTTTACATGAATGTTACTTACATTCATTGCTTATGCTTGATAATTTGGCTCACTTAAAAAAAAATGCACCAATTACCTAATTGTACGGCAAACTGAGCCATGTCAATGTTATCTGAAAACAACTGTGTTATTATATTGTAGAATCCCTTAAAAAATAAACAAAGAGAAAAAATACCAAAATAAATAAATAAATTTTATATTAAAGTATAAAAAAAGAAAATGAAATCAAATACTCCTCTAATCAACAGTAAAGGGTTGAAAAAGCCTCAGAAGAATGGAGGAAGCAGGAAAAAGAATGTCGGACCTAGAAGATAACACAGAAAAAAGAGAAGCCTCAAGCAATGATTACAAAAATTAAAAAAAAAATACCAAAAAACAAAAAACAAATGTGGAACAACCAGGATAGCGATAGAGGACAGAGAAGAATCCCAAGAGAATGGTATTGATCAGGTCTTCAACAGAATAATAGATGAAAATTTCCCCAAACTAAAAAAAAAAAAGACAAACCCATGCAAATACAAGAAGCACACAGAACAACAAATAGATAAGATCAGAAAAGAAACTCCCCGCTGGGCCTGGTGGTGCATGCTTTTAATCCTAGCACTTGGGAGGCAGAGGCAGGCAGATCTTTGTGAGTTCAAGGCCAGCCTGGTCTACAGAGTGAGTTCAAGGACAACTGGGGCTACAGGGAGACCCTGTCTCAGAAAGACCGGAAAAAAAAAAAAAAAAAAAGAAAGAAACTCCCCATGCCTATCATAGTTAAAACACAAGATGCCCAAAAAAAAGAAAAAAAAATACTGAAAGCCACTAGATAAAAACAACAAATTACATATAATGCCAACTCCATCACAATTACAGCTTTTTTTTTTTTTTTTGCCGGTACCAGGTTGTTTTTATGACTATGGCCCTGTAATATACCTTAAAGTCTGGTAAAGTTATCCCCCCTATATTGCACTTTTCACTCAGGGTTGCTTTAGCTATTCAGTGTTTTTTGATTTTCCATATGAATTTAAGGAATTTTTTTTAATTTTTAAAATTTTTATTTTCTTTCATGTGTATGAATGTACTGTCTGCATGTAGGTCTGTGCACCTGTGTCGTGCAATGCTGCAGAGGTCAGAAGAGGGCGTCTGATTCCACTGGGACTGGAGTCAAAGACGGTTCTCAGCCACCATGTGGGTGCTGGGGATCGAACCCAGGTCCTCTGCCAGAGCAGTCGGCACTCTTAATCACTAGGCCATCTCTCCAGCCCCAAGGACTTTTTTTTCCAAGTCTGTGAAAACGCTCATGGGGATTTTGATTGGGATTGCATTGAATCTGTATATTAATTTGGGTAGAATGAACCTTTTCACTATATTAATTTTTCTTTTTTTGTTGTTTGGAATTCAGATTTATTGATTTCCTCCATACTAACTTTAGAAATGGTGTGAAGCCAACTGCAAGAAAGGGAACCGGTGATTTTAAATTAAAATTAAGCTAATGGTGAAAATACATCACCTCTGGCTTCGGTCACCTCATCACCTCAGATTGAATAGATTTTTGTGTGTGTGAATGAAGTTCCAGAACTCTGAAACCCAGGGGTGCTGCAGGCCTCTCCCGGCAATGTCCTTCACTTTGGGTCAGTCTGCCAGGCAAGAGGTGAAAGTGCTTTCAAAAATACTGCCACTTGCCCAGCACAGTGTCTTTGATTGCATCCACATATTGAATTGGAACCCAGTACACCCCGTAGTAAGAGGCTTCTGTGGGGCCCAACTGAAACGCCATCATGTGGTAATCTTCATGTCCTTTGATAGGCTCACTGACCACATTTTTTAATGGAGCCCATGGGCAGCTTCTCTGTTGCTCTTTAGTGTCGATCCACAGCTAGTCTTGCTCTAGCTTAAAGGTAGGGACACGGGTGCACAAACTTGCATGCAGACAGTACATTCATACACATACAGAAATAAATAAAAAAAATTAATAAAGGTGAATCTCACTTTTCCTCCAGACTTATTATACCTGCCAGGCAAGGGTACCATTGGCACGCGCTCGTGAGCCCCCTTAACTTACTGCTAAAACGTCATTGATAGTAAAGCCAACCACCATGATCTTGGCTCCACCGGTCACTTTTATTTCTCTCAATGTCTTATCTTCAGGGACAAGCCCCTTATACATGACCTTCTGCATGGCAGGCGGGAGACCAGTAATCAAGTGAATCTTCTGCTTTAACTTGGAGCCTGTGCTGTCCAGGAGAACCTTGATGTCGTGCTTGGCCTTGTTCCAGATGATCTTCAGATCCACCAGCTCCTTTTGCTGACAGAGGCCTGGGCCATTGAGTCCCCAGGGCGCTGCCAGGCCAGCTTCAGGTTGTCTCCTGCCTCGCAGGAGTCCTCGGCCACCGCCCTCGCCAAGGTTTTGGCCTCCATGAAGTTGAGGGTCCACGCAGGCGCTTCAGTGGCCATGGCCTCAGTCTCCGTGTCCATGCCAGGCTCCTCCATGCCATCCAGGGCTCCAGCCGCCACTTTGATGATTATGTACAACATCCACTGCACCACAGGGGTGCTGGGAAGAAGCAAGCTGGCAGAGATTGGCCCCCGCAGTAGCCCCTAATCTCACATAGCCTGGTCAGAAACAGGTGGAGGTTTCTATGGAGACCTGCCTCCTTCTCTTCCCTGAACTGGCCCCTGCCAAGCTTTCCTTTCCCTCAGCCGAGGGGGGCAGGCCTGTAGAATGGCCCTCTAAGTGGCCTCTGCCCTACCGTCCGAGCCCTGCCTAAGTGGGCCAAGGGGGCGTGTGCGTCACTATATTAATTTTTCAATCTGTGAGCATGGGAGGTCTTTCCATCTTTTGATGTCATTTTCAATCTCCTTCAGGCTTTAGCAGTTTTTGGTGTCTTTAGTTAGGTTTATTTCCAGGTATTTATTTTTTAGGTTATTCTGATTGGGAAGGTCTTCTTATATTCCTTCTCCAGTTGCTTATTGTTGGTGTAAAGAAAGGCTAATAATTTTTCTAGGTTTATTTTGCATCCTGCCACTTTACTGAAACTTTTAATCATTGCTAGGAGTTTTCTGGTGGAGTTATTATCATCCCTTAGATAAACTATCTTATCTGCAAAAAGGGATTGTTTTACATCCTCTTTTCCAATTAGTACGCCTTTAATTTCATTTTCTCGCCTTATTGCCCTAGCAAGCATTTCAAGCAAATACATAACAATTAAAGGTTTTTAGTGGGTATATACTGCCACCTACTGGTTACGATCCTTCAACAATTGAGACAAGATTTGAGTTACCTCAACAGGTTCTCACATAAACAAGGACTGTTGGAATGTAGTTGAGTTTTTAGTCTTTAAGGTTATAAATTAGTTTTAGCAGGGGGCTGGAGAGATGGCTCAGCAGTTAAGACTGCTGACTGATCTCTCTGAGGACCCAGGTTCGATTCCCAGCACCCACATGGCAACTAATAAATAAGTTTTAGCAAATAATTACTTCTATTCCAAATACAACTCTAAAATATACTAAAAATTTATTTTATCTGTACAACATTTTGCCACTAATTTAAAACATCTTTAAAACAAATAGCATTCCATGCCAAATCAGGATAAAACATCTCCAGACATTTATAGGAAATTGATCATTTTAAACCTGTTTTGCAGAGGCATCAGATCTTTGTGAGTTCAAGGCCAGCCTGGTCTACATTGTGAGTTCCAGGAGAGCTGAGGCTACATGGAGACCCTGTCTCAAAAAAAAATATGAATAGGTGTTTAATGTAATAGGTAAAGGATAAAATTACATAAATAAGCTTAATTTCTCTAGGGTCACAGTTCAATCAAAATAATTTATATATATAGTCTTTTTGAGACTGGGTCTCTCTTTATTCTCAGCTGGTCTGGTATTCACTATGTAGACCAGGCTGGCCTTGAACTCCCAGAGATCTGCCTGCCTCTGCCTCCCAAGTGCTAGGAATAAAGGCATGCACCAAGACACCCAGCCTCACTCAATTAATTTAAAAAACAATATGTATGTCTACTCAAGGTTTATTTAACAGATGTTAAGTTTTGCTCAAGCTCTGTCTATACATTACATGGTATTTAAGTGTTTAATAAAAGTTAAAATGATTATATTAAATAAAATTGCTTAAATATTAATAATACACTTAAGCTAATTGGGCATACAAATTGTTATTAATATTTGTTTTTACTCCTAATTTGTTCTACATTTCCAGTGACAAGTTTGGGATTAAATGTACATAAATGTTCTCTATTTTCCTGTAATATTATTGTATAATATTCACGGTGACATTGCTTTTGCCTATAAGATAATTTGGCTCAAGAAAGATGGGTTTTGCTTCCTTAACTCAAACAGTATACAATCCAATAAGAGACATTTTATTTTATTTTTATTTTATGGGTATGAATGTACTGTCTGCATGTAAGTAGCTTCATTCATGTCATGCAATGGTGCAGAGATCAGAAGAGGGTGTTGGATTTCCCTGGAACTGGAGTTAAAGACGTTTTTAGCTGCCATGTGGTGCTGGGAATCGAACCTGGGTCCTCTGCAAGAGCAGTTGGTGCTCTTAACCACTGAGCCATCTCTGTAGCCCAAGAGACATTTTATTTTTTTCATGTTTCCATTTTTATTTGATGTTTACAAATGTAAAAAAAGTCAAGATTCTACCAGTTAGAATGAGACCATCTCAAGTGAGATCATGCAAAGCAGTTCAGTGTACACAACAATCATTTCTCTTCACCTTTTTTGCTTCATACAATGTGATTGAGAGAAATTCGATTGCATGGGCTTGGTCGGAAAATGCCATTGAACAAAATCAAATAAACAAAAACACCACCACAAAGAGCAGTTTCTACTTTACTGCAAGTCAGTTTTCAATAACTTATTTTTTTCTTAGGATGCACATGGAACTGAAAAATTTAGCTGCCCAATTTTATTCAGCAACTCCACAAACAAGCACAAACAGTCTCAACACTGCAGACTTTAGAGGGTTGAGATAGTAGACATTATTACCAAGAGACATTTTAAATGGACTTAGTGGACCTTTACAAATTTGTTCCTCTCTGTGTGGCACAACTGCCTTTTAAAATTATAGATCAGAGATCTCCTGAGCCCAGCAGAAGGTACCCGGGTGCGGGCTGAAGTGTCCCCCTCCCCCCGCCAACTGGGATTACGAAGAGGCATCTGAAGGAGGTAAGCAAAGCAAGCCTTCAACACAATGAAGAGGCATTTAGGACTCACATTGGAATATAGGCAAGGAGAAGCCCATACGCAAGGATCACGAAGAAGAGACAACACTGGAAAGGGGCAGGATAATCCCGTGCCAAGCTTTACCAACCCTATGGAAGACTCCTGCAGTGCGATCCCTCTGGGGATGCCCAAGGACACAGACATCAGAAACACAATTGGGAACATATTTAAAGAACTACAAGATCATAAAGAACAAGTTAAAGAACTAAGAAAAGAGAATGAGGAACTCAAGAAGGACTTAGAGAGAGAGAGTGACAAGCTCTGGAAGGAAGTAGAAACACTGAAAAGATCCCATGCTGAAAAAGNCCATGTGTTCTTGTAGGCAGGAGGGCTTGTCCTGGTTTTGATATTGACTTTATTGCACTGTGGTCTGACAATGCATGAAATATTTCAATATTTTGTATTTTAGAGGTTTTTTTCTGTGGCCCAGTATGTGGTCATTTTTGGAGAATGTTCCGTGGGGGCTGAGTAGAAAGTGTATCCTATGGTATTAGGTGGAATTTTCGTAGAGGTGTCTGTGAGGTCCATTGGTGTGATCATTGTCATTCAGTCTCAGATGTCTCCTCTGTTTATTCTTTGTCCGTTGGACTATCCAAAGGACTCAGTAGGGTATTGATATCTCCCCTATGAGTGTCCTGGGGTTAGTCTGTGACTTGTGGTCCTGGAGAATTTGTCTTTATAAGATTTGGGGCACCAGAATTTGGGGCATAATATTCATAATTGTGAAATCTTCTGTGATTGTTCCTTTGATAAATGTATGGCCTTCTTTTACTCTTCTTGTTCGTGTACTTTGAAGTCTATTTGTCCATATTAAATAGCAACCCTGCTTTCTTTTTGGTACACTTTAGTTGGAGTGCTGTCCTTGAGAGTAAGATGGTGTTTCTTGTAGACAGCATATAATGGATTCGTGTTTCCTAATCCAGTCTCCCAGTCTATTCTTTTGATTGGGGGGTTTGGTCCATTAATATTTAAGGTTATAACAGAGGTTGTGTTGCTTCCTTTTGCCTTATTATCCATTGTGGTTTTGATTTGGTTTCTACTTCTGCAGTTATGCTTTTATTGATTTCTCTTTCCTAGTGTTGGGGTTGGTTGCTCCTTCTTCGTTCTTTCTAATTGCTTCAATGTATTTTCTTGAGGGTGCTGGATTGGTTTTCTGACATGTATTCTTTCAGTTGTTTATGTCATGGAAGATTTTTCTCTCTCCTTCAACATAATTGACATTTTTGCTGGGTATAGTACCTGGGTTGGCATCTATTGTCCCTAACACTGGGAAGTCTTTGCTCCAGGTTCTTCTTGCTTCATAGTTGGCGTGAGAAGTCAGTTGTAAATTCGATAGGTTTCCCTCTTATAGGTACTTTTGTTTTTCTCTTGTGGCTTTAAGATTTTGTCTTTGTTTTTTTGTGTCTAGATTTTTAACTATGATGTGGCATGGAGATTTTCTGTCTTGTCTGTTTGGGTTCTATGTGCTTCTGTATTGGTATTGGTTTGACCTTTTTTACTTTGGGGAAGTTTTTCATCTATTATCTGTTGAAGATCTGATCAATACCATCCTTGGAATTCTCTCCTTCCCTATTCTATGATGGGAGGTTTGGATCTTTTCATAGTGTCACAGCTATGGTTTGTTGCCTGTTCATTTTGTGTATTTTTAATTTTTCATAATCTTTCCTTGAGGTTTTTAGTTGTTCTGGGTTATCTTTCAGGTCTGATATTCTTTGTTCTGCTTCTCCATTCTCTTCTGAGGCTGTTTTCCATCATTTCCCTTGAATGGGATAGTGTTTATTTCCGTTTTCATTTCCTTTCTCTGATGTCTTTAGTATTTCAACTTCTATTTTGGAGCTCTCGATCTCTTTTTGTAGCCTTTAGTTCGCTGGTTGGTTTCTTTATAAAAAAAAAAAAAAAAAAAAGAAGATATTATGTTAATTGAAGTCATACAGTCCCAGAAAAACAAACAACGAATGGTATCCCTCTTCTGTAGATGCTACTGCCAATTACCTAGTTTTAAGTATTTCTTGTGCAGGGCTCTTTTGAGCTTTTGTCCAAGTAGTTGGGAATGATCCATATTGGAACAAACAACAACAACAACAACAGAAAAGAACTGCTCGAAACAGTCAACTTCTGCATCAATAATTTTGTGAAAGACTCAGAAAAAAATGAAAAACATGTTGGGCAGAATGCATGAGCTCTAGTGGGGTGGGGGACATGGGTCTAGATTTGATTTGTAACATAATCTTGTACAAAATATAAATAAATAAATAAATAAATATAAATAAATAAATAAAAATAACTAAATAAGCTAATGGTAGCAGTTATGGACTACATTTAACAAGGAGCTGTTGGGTAGTCGGTCCAAAAATCCCCCCAAAACAAAGGCTATGTACCTACAATGTTGAGGGTTCACACAAAAAAGAGGTGGTAAGACCCTACTGTTGAAGACATGGTGTTAGCATAGAAAGAATGTTTAAAGACCTCGCCTACAAATGGACATTTAATTGGTCTCCATGGTGCCAAAGATCACCAAGTGGATCACTAAAGAAAAATGGTTTCTTAAGTCAAGCAAGTCTCCTGAGCTACACCTCACTTGCCTGGAGATTTGTGCAGTCAGTGGCAGCCTGATATCTTTGCACCCCAAAAGTTAATTGGCTATTAGCCCACTCCTTGGGTTGGAGGGTAGTACACAGCTGATACCATAAGGTTACACCCTATAGTAACTAAGAAACATTTTAGGCCACAGTAAAATTTGTTGTCATCCCTTTACCCAAAAGCTACAGTCTTAGTTCAAGATACCATCTAAATATTTATGACTGGACCCATAACATAACTCGTCATGATAATAAAGGTTTAAGTGCCTGTATTTCTTACTATTTGTGTTTTATTAGTAGAATTAAAAAATGGACCCCTGGATATACTGCCCACTCATATAAAGCAAAGCTTGGACAGGACTGAGAGTCCAATATGTCAGTTTAAGAAAAATGGACTCTTTCATTACTCACTGACTCTCACCACTTTCCCCCAAACTAGGGGCATCTACTGCCAATCCCATGGCAAGGGCTAGGGTGAGAAGCACAGCAACAGTCAAAGACAGTAGTACCAGTACATTACCAGCACATCAGAAAGTCAAAACCAGTTCATTTGCTCTCCAGAGGACCAGCTCATCCATTCCTATGGACTCCACCATGTGTGGATTGTGCAGAGTCTGGACTGACCAAAGCTGGGCCATATTCCTCTGGTCCTGCTGGGTTCTCTGACTTTGTTGGATCCACTGGGGGGGTACAGGTCAATTGCTCTGATAATCAGCTTACACAGCACTGAGGGGTCAGGAGCACTCCTTATCTCAGGAAGGTGGCTTCAATTTGCTATGATTGATCGAGGGAATCGCCTTGGCCACCTTAACTACAGTAGGAATGAATAAAAGAAAATTAAGTGGACCTCTCCATAGAGTCTTTAAGGGCTGCACATTCCTTTACTTTACCCACAGAGCATCCCCTGGCTTGAAGGGTGAAGCATCAGTAGTCAAGCTCACAGGCAGGTGTTCACTGACACAACAATGTATGGTGTCCAGGGCCTGCATCTGTGCCTTAAAATGATGTTACCAAGTTCTTTTAGGGTCTCCAATGCCCCTAACAATGGGTGGAAGCTTCCTATAAAGAATTTCATAAGGGCTGGGGGGCTAGAGAGATGGCTCAGCAGTTGAGAGCACTGACTGCTTTTGCAGAGGACCCCAGTTCAATTACCAGCACCTACATGGCAGCTAATAATCCTCTGTAACTCCAGTTCCAGGGGATCTGCCTCCCTCTTCTGACCTCCACAAGCATTGCATGAAACAGGTACACTTCTATACAGGCAGGCAATGCACTCATACTGATGTGTGTCCCCTAGCAAGCTTAGCCTGTACTGGCCATGCCCAGTTGTTTCATGTGAGGATCAGTTGCAACACTGTGATGAACCCTCTCAGGATCACAGGAACCAAGATTTGATTTTCTTGTTCTGCTCAAACTGACATGTAGTTTGGGTATGTACACTCACACCTACTCCCTTAACCAGTGAGGAAATCTGGGACCTCATATAACATTCATGGCTGTGATCAGACCGTGTGTATTGGAACAAGTCTGTCATTCTCAGGAAGATGGTTGGTTCCTGCAGGATGGATCAGCTGTTACAGCCAAATCCCTGTGGTGTCCAGAGCTGTGGGTTCTAATACAATGCCACTAGGCATGGACTATTTAAATTCAAATGACTTCTGATGAAATTAAATAGAAATTTCCCAGTTACAGGAGTCACATATGAAGTACTCTGTAGCCAACTGGAGACAGTGCCCTCCCACTTTGGATATCAAAAGCAAAGAATATCTTCAACATCATTATTAGTTTAGAGGGTAAGAAGATGTCTCGTGTCTCTGCTCTTCCACAGAACCAGAGTTCAGTTCCCAACACCCACACTGGGTGATTCACAACCACCTGTAACTCCAGCTCCAGGGCATGCAATGCCCTCTTCTGGATTCTGGACACCCGTACACACATAGCATACCATTACCATGTGAGTAAAAAAATCTTAATATTTTATAAATTCAGAAGAAGAGTGACAGTTCCTCAGGAGTCTCTTCATGAGCAAAGGCTCCTTCCTCAGAAGCCCTGGCTAAGGTCTCCAATCACTGAGGCAACTGAGTTCCTGTTCAGTGCTCAGACCCCTGGCACAAATCTGGTTCCTAGTTAACCATGCCAGACACTGAGCATAGATGCAGGTGCCTGAATTCTATCCCCTACTGACCTTCAGAAATTAGGGTGGGGGAATCCAGCATCTGTGGTTACTCAGCCTATGAAAATTAATCCAGCCAACCTCGGTTAATCTCTGGCTAGGAAACCAGAGTATCTGTGCTGGGTCAAACTTCTTAAAAGATTGTGAGGTTGGCCTCAGGACCTGACATTTCTAGCATCACCAGTGAAAAGCAGAGCTGGTCACAGGCACAACACTACACCTGCAGGGGTAGGGCTACTTGTAAGGTCAGATGGTAATATCCACTTTTATTGGGTCTCTCTTTGGACCTAAGGAAAGATGAGAGCAAGCTCCTTAGAATAGAAAGATCACCTCCATTTCCCTGTTATCTCCCTAAGACAAAACTGTAAAGCAGGAATGGAAATTTGTATTCAGCAGAAGGGGTTGATAGGTGAGTCATTTAGGTAAGGAGTGTTTCTGTTTTAGTTGTCAGTCATTGTCTCATATATAAGAAGCTGGCCTCTAAATGACTATGTAGACAGGGATGACCTTCAGTTTGTGGTCATCCTGCCTCCATGTCCCAAGTGCTCAGAATTCAAGTGGAGACCACCAGACCTGGTTATACAGCACTAGTGACTGGACCCAGGATTTCATGCTCGCAAGGCAAGCATTTTGGCAACTCAGCTCTACCCACAGCCTTTGTATTTTATTCTATTTCTTGTTTTACTTTAATGTGAAGCAGAATCTCACTATGAAGACACACTAGCTTCAGTAACCAATGCTCCTGGCTTGGCCTCCTGCGTATATGGAGGATTTTCTCTTAGTGGCTGGGGCCATGGGCTGGCTCACCTAGGGAGCTCTGCTTTTCTAGTCTCCTCTGCCAACAGCCCACCTCATCTTTCCCAACAACTTGATTACTGCACTGTCTCTCTGCTGACACCTCGGGACAATCTCCTGTGCTAGTCCCCTGGCTCCTCTGCCCACCGATGCTCACCGATCTCACGTCATGACCCGCCCTCTAGATCTTCCTGCTTCAGGTGGCCTATCTTGTCTCCTCTCTCTTCATCCTGAAATAATTCCTTTCTTTCCCATTTGTATAATTAGGTGTATTCTATCAAGAGAAATAGACATGTTTAGGCGGTGTTTGGAAACTGAGGGTTCAGTCCCCACAGACCCACAAAATGGGAAGCATGAAAGACAATTTGTTGTTTCTGGTATTCAACAGGAGGTGATAAAAGACTTCCCACCTGACCCAGAGCAGAGTCCTAGAGGGCTGCTTGGTGTCTAGTGAGCAGGGGAGAGCCAGTTCACAGGGAGGCAGGGGCTGTCCCTATGACTTTAGCTATCCCTTTGCTGGACATTCTCTTGTATCCTGGAGAGCACTTGACAACCTTTTCTGATGTCATCAGTGTTGTGGAGACAGTGCCTCCTCTTGGAGCACTTGCTCAGTCCTATCGGGTTCACCCATAGACATGTTGGCAAGACTGAGCTGGCTATTTGGGACAGAGAATGGGGAGCATAGAGAGACCAGATAGGGGCCCACGGAAGCTGGCCTTCACGCTCTGGGGAGAACAGCAAGAAAGAGATGTGCGTTGGGAAGACACGGTGAGGTCCAGCAGGGAATGGAGACGCTGCCTGAAGAGATGGGGCTTGAGCTGAGCCTTCCAGGAATGGAGCTGTGGAGCTGGGAGCCACTGGGAAGCAACGGCCTTTCTCTGCTTGTGTGGGTTCCTGATAGTCAACGGTGCAGGAGCACTATTTTGACTGGAACTGACAAGGCTGCAGCTGGCTGAGTCTTTTAAGAGGCCAGTAGCAGGCAGGGAGGAACTGTCCCCCAGATAAGGACAGGGTGTCACTGCCCTTTACCCCTGTTGATTCCATCAGATGTTGTGTCTGTATGACATCAGTAATAAGTAGAAGTCCCTTTGAGGTCCATAGTCTGTGGCAGAACTCCAGGAGGTGAGGGGAGACCCCGGTGCTGCTAGTTGGCACTGCCACCTAAGTTTCTGAGTCAGCACAGGTGAGGATCGGGTTGCTGCACCTGTTGTTTCCCAGAATCCCAACTCTCCTTCTCACAACCTTGCCTGACTTGTGGCTGCTCTGTGCACAATTCTTGGCCTGGTCTGGCATCCTTGCTAAGTCCTGGTGATGTCCTCTGGGAATACTGGAGCTTGCACTATAGGGGAGACTCTGCTTAGTCACGGTGGGATCTGGGGACATTAGAGAACCATTGTGTGACAGGATTCATCAGGTGCAAGTTAGAGAGCCTGCCACTTCGGGGTTCTCAGAGTTGCTGGGCTTCACCTTGTCATGTCCACTATGCGCTCACATCTTGACACAGGTGACACCTGCGTCACATCAGCTGGGAGGGCCCAGCACCCTCCGTTCATCATGCTTGTTCTAGCCTGAGCAGGTCCACTGGCAGTGGCACTGCAGCACGGGACAAGGCCCATGTCTCAGCATGGGAGGGGGTGGGAACATGGCTTAGGGACTCTAACTTCAGACACCTGCCCTGTTCCATGAGGCCTTCACTAGATTCCCAGCATGCTCTTTTCTCCGGGCCTCTGCATGAGCCTCAGGTTTCCCTCTGTCTGTCCAGCCTGGATGTCATATTTCTATTAAAAATAATTAAAAACATAAAACCACAGGGACAACAGGGGAACCAGCATCCCCAGCCCCTCCCCTCACTGAGCAGGAGGTGAGTGAGAAGGTAGAGAAACTCACCACTCAGCTATGGCTGATGACCCGTGAGAGGGATGAGCTGCGCAGTCGCCTGGACTTTGCCACCAATGGGGTCATCCTACACAAGAGGCAGTGATTGTGCCCAACTTATGGATGGCTGGATTGGCTTCACTGTGTCACCCCAGCTACTTTCCCTTAGCTCTTGGGTTTCAGGAGTGTCCTGCAGGCCCAGGGTGCTTCCTTGTCCAGCCTCGTGCTCCTAAATGCTTCCCAGAGGCATAAGCCTGAAGCCTGTGCAGCAGCAAGTTTGGATACAAGCTGTTTTGCTCCCTCCAAATGACAAAGCCTGTGGCCCCAGTGACATAGCTGTGGGGACTGAATCAGTAGCGCATGAGTTCTCATGGATCAGGTGTAATTTCTTGAGAGGCTACAGCTGTGTGAGTTTGTGGTGCTCATAATTTCCTGGCAGGCGGGGGCTCCTGGTCCCACTTGGTCACCATCACTGGGTGTCTGGAAGGCCTGGGGTGCATCACTTCTCTCTCTCTCCACTCTTTCTCTGTCTCTTTCTTTCTCTCTCCACTCTGTCCCTCTGTCTCTGTCTCTCTGTCTCTCAAGCTCCCAGTGATGTAGTACCAAGGCCTGACAGACCCACTTTAAGCAGCAATGTCATGGCCACTGTGCTCACCTTGGCTGGAATCCCCTGGGACATTTATGAAGTCATCACAATGTTGGGTCTCATCCTCTGAAAGCCTGAGGAGTATGGCCTGCGCATTGGTGAGACAGGCACCCAAGACTGAGAATCACTGTCTGAAGACAGGAGAACCTTCCTCACAGGTTTCTGGTGGACCCAGGTCTACAGCATGGAGTCCTAGGACTACTTAGAGAGCAATGCTGCCCTCCAGGTCCACTCAGGGAGTTGATGCAGCCAGGGCTTCTTCCATCTGGAGACCCTGTCTCTGCTGGCCTGGGGATAGGATAACAAGTTACCAAACCCCAGGAGTTCACAGTGTATGGGAGACTCAGACATGGGAGACACTTCCTGAAGTCAGGACATTTTGATCCTGGGCCATGACCTACCACAGGCCGAGTCCTGATGCTGAGAGGCTGAGGATGGAGCATATGCAGATCGTGTTGGACCTGCAGTACTTGAAGACGGAGCACACTGAGTTCTCAGAGAAGTACAACGTGTTGGCAAAGGAGACCAGCTTCTTCCCATGAGGCCGGTTTGGCAGGGACCCCAGCACTTTGGAATAGCACCCGCTGCCCTTCCATTTCTCTGGACTAGAGTCAGGGGCTTTAGTTCCAGTCCTACTTCTGCCTCATAGCCAGCAGCTCACCTTCTGTGAGGGGACTTGGGTCTTCCAGTCTTAATTTTCCTAAATGTGAAAGAGACTGTTAGTCATCATCTCATCCACTTCAGAAGTCAGTAGATAGAAGAGCAATTTACATCATGAGTTGAGAGCTCTGGAAACTCTGGGCCTCTGGGGCTCTGACTGGGGCTTTCCTGAGCTTGTTGCCATGGGACCCAGAGATGGGTGGTGCTGTCTTCTGGTCTCCTGTCCTCCCTCTGAGTGTATTTCTCATCTACTCACTCATACCCCCCCAGGACACAGGATGTATTGGCACAGCTAGGGCCTATTTTTTTTCCTTAGATTTATGTGTATATTTTGGGGGGTGGCAGGTGGATGGTGCCTGAAACTCACCAAGTGGTTGGGGCTGGGGGAATGTTCAGCCCCTTCCACAGACACCTCCTGAGTGAGCAGACTCCACTGAAGGAGAAAGCAGATATGCTGAGGAAGAAGAACAGGAAAATGCTGAAGGAGCGGAACCTGTTCCACAAGTCCTCAGAGGACAGGAAGCAGCTCTGTGAGGCCTACCAGAAGAAGATCTGTGACCTCCGAACCCAGCAAGGGCAGGTAGGGCCAGGCAGCGGGCGGGAGGCTCAGGACCACCATGGACCTGCCCACTTGTTGGCCCATCCATTTCCCATCCTCCAGTTCACCCACCCACATATCTGACTACCCACCTATGTCCAAGTGGATTATTGGCAAGAAAACCTCCTGTTCTGCTAGAAGCTGCATCCAGTGAGGGAGACACATCTATCACATAATCATGTCAGTGCTTGGGATATAGCAGAGGGACGTGAATGAATCCAAGGTCCATGGTCTGTGTGGATCATGTGAGATCCCAGGTGGAAGGAAGCTTGCAAGTAGGGGAGCCCTGTGCAAACCCATGGGAATCTTTGTCATCTTTCTGGATTGGGGGTGGCATTTCTTTCCTGTGCTTCCTGCACCCCAAGGTGGTCTCTCCACCTTATCTAACTCATGGTCCATGATGACAGATGCATGAGTAGTGAAATGATAACCTTGTCTCTCATGAGTGGCACTGGCCAGTTCACCCCTACTAGAGCTTAACAGTCTACAGCTGCTGGTGTCCGTGTAAGTGTATTATCTATGTGTGGGGGAGATAGAGGACAATGCTTGTCCTTGGTCCTTCTCTGCCTTATTGCCCTGAGACTGGGTCTATCATCATTATTTCATCTAGGTTTTCCAGCCAATGACCCATTACGATGCTCTGTGCCCCCAGCTCTAGCCCTTCAGTGGAGTGCTATTCAGCATAAATGTTACCTGTGATCATCTGTGAAAGCAGCTAGTTGTCATTCTGTTACTGAGACCAGTTCCTACACAATCCCCTTGCAGGGAGGAAAGCTTCATTTGGCTCAGGATTTTGCAGCTTACATCATTTCCTGCACTCTCATTCTTGTGCCTGAAGTGAGGCAGCACATTCTTTTTTTTTTTTAATTTTTTTTTATTATTATTTTTCTTTGCATGTGTATGAATGTACTGTCTGCATGCAGGTCTGTGCACCCGTGTCGTGCAATGCCGCGGAGGTCAGAAGAGGGTCTCGGATTCCCCTGGAGCTGGAGTTCTCCTGGAATTGGAGTTACAGACGGTTCTCAGCCGCCATGTGGGTGCTGGGGATCGAACCTGGGTCCTCTGCAAGAGCGTCGGTGCTCTTACCCGCTAGGCCATCTCTCCAGCCCCCTATAGGGCAGCACATTCTTAAGGAAGCTCCTTTGGAGTAACATGTTTCACCTTCAGGCCAGCTGGGAAATCACTGAGTAGACAAGCAGCTGCATCCACGCCCATTCAAGTGGAGTTTGCTTGGAAGCCAAGCCTTTAACACAGGGCCTGGAAGTGCTCATGGCTGGCTGCCCAGGGATCCACCTGTTGTCGCCTGAACACTAGGATAAGGAGACTGATGTGCCACCTGCTGTGTTTTCTTCTTTGCTGGCTGGGATTTGGGAGGATGGAACTCAGTCTTGTATGTTTATCAGGAAGCACTTCACAGACCAGCTGTCTCCACTGCCCACTGTTTTCTCATCTAAGAAAGTTGACTTTGTTTGTCAGTGTACGCTAGGTATTCTCTTCCACTGGCCTTAGCTGGGAAAGTAAAGGCAAAAGCTTCCCCCCTCCCTCCCTCGCTTGCTCTGTGTATCTTCCTGTTCTCTGTGTGTCTGTCTATATGCATCTTTCTCTTGTGTCTGTCTCTCTCCCCTGTCCTGTCCCATCCTGTTCATATGTATTCTTTCACTCTCTCTCTCTTCTCTCTCTCTCTCTCTTTCTCTCTCTCTCTCTCTCTCTCCCATCTCCCATCCCTCCCCTGTTCATATGTATCTCTCTCTCTCTCTCCCTCTCCCATCCCTCCCCTGTTCATATGTATCTCTCTCTCTCTCTCTCTCTCTCTCTCTCTCTCTCTCTCTACCCTCCCCTGTCTCTCTCTGTGTAGTATTACCCTTCACTAAAAATACATTCTTCCAATTATGAACAGGAAATTGATAAGCAAGATGCTACTCCCCAGCCCCTGCTGAGGCAGGAAGAGCTGCTCATTCAGCAAAGGGACATGGCAGTTCAGATGGAGCACTACCTCACCATCTCAGAGACTAGGTAGGAACCTTGGAGGGGGAGGGAGCCTAATGAGTCCTCTTTGCCTGGGGCCCCTGTCTTCTTGGGCATCTGATTCTGCCAGCCTCCCAGCCAGAGCCAGGGGAAATCCACCTGGGAGGATCATGAGAGTTCAATCTGCAAGAACTTCTCTCCAGGAAACACTGTGTTTGAAACCATGTGTCTGGAGAATTCTATCCCTTACTTCCCATCTGAGCTTCCTGATGTATTGGGAGAATCCCATATCTTAAAGGGTCTCCACTCATCTAGCAGATGGGAAATTTAACTATGCAGTGCAATGTGTCCCCTGAAGTTTCATTTTTATTTAGGAACATTACTTTAGATTTGTGACCCCCCAGGGGGTGGGAGTGGACTATTGCACATTCCTGTAGAGAACAGGATCTCCAAGGTTTCATCAGTTTCCCATGGAAAGTGTTCTCTGGATATAGTTGGTGGCCCTGGTTGAATGCAAACAGGTGTCTGTTCCAGGTTTGATGAAAGCTTTCATTGTAGTGTTTAGCTGACTCCCCCAGAGGGCCAGAATGCAGTTGCTCAAAGGCAAGTCCTCAAGGAACACAGTTGTTTGTGTCTTGTGCTGGAGTCTGTGCAAGATGGGTGTGGTCAGCACACATTTTGAGAACCGCTGATTTAGCATGGTAGGCTTTGACATCCATGTTGCCCAGGGTTAGGTCACTCCTGGGCAGGAGGACTAAGCTAGCCTGTGGATTTTGGATTTGTTCACGTGCCCATGTTGCAAGGCCGTGCTATGCCTATGACTCAAGGAGATCTCTCACTAGCTCATTACTAAAGTTGTGTGTTTCTCTCGCATGCTATTCCATCACACTGCCTTTTTTTCCCATTTTTCCAAAATAGTGTATCTCTTTGGGGATAGACTATCTCAGTGGTTAAGACCACTTGCTGCTCTTTTGGAGGACCCAAGACCAGTTTCTACATCTGCTGGCTCAGAATAGAGGCTCTGGTGCCCTTTTCTGGCCTCCCTGGATACCTCCACACATGTGCACATTCACACACACAGACACGCACATATACATGTAATTAAAAGTCAATAATAATTTATCTATGGTAAATGTCCTATCCTTTTTAGCACGCAGATAGTCTGCAGTCTTCAGTTCAACTTTCAACATTTACTTAAAGACAAGAAAATTTCCAGGCCTAGGTATTCTGGGATCCTTCTTCCTAGGGATGCAGAAAATGATTTCAGCTTAAAGATTGTGTTGACTACAGGGGCTGGAGAGATGGCTCAGTGGTTAAGAGCACCAACTGCTCTTGCAGAGGACCTGGGTTCTATTCCCAGCACCCACATGGCAGCTAAGAACCATCTTTAACTCCAGTTCCAGGGGAATCTGACGCCCTCATCTGACCTCCACAGCATTGCACAACACTGTTGCACCAACCTACATGCAGAGAGTACATTCATACACATAAAAAATAATAAATAAAAAAAGATTGTGTTGACTACTGTATTAGTCACAAGTCTGTTGTTGTGATAAAACCACCATGATCAAGGGAACTTATAAAAGGTAGAGTTTATCTGAGCTTACGATTGACTGTTCAGGGAATTAGAGTCTATTGTGGTGGGATGCATGGTGGCCGGGGCTGGAGCACAAAGCCAAGGTTCACATCTTCCAACGAGCACAGGAAGCAGAGAGAGAGAGAGAGAGCAACTGGAGACTGCAAGGCTTGTTGAACTCATTAATCCCGCCCCCCAGTGATGTACTTCCTCCAGCATGGCCACACCTTCTAAGATCTCCCAAAACAGCGCCACAAACTGGGGACAAAATGTCTGAATACTTGAAGCCTATGGGGGTCATTCTCATTCAAACCACCACAACTAACCAGCACGAAGGGGAAGGAGCAGATCCACAGCTGATAAGGCTGATCTCACCTCTCTCTCTCTCTCTCTCTCTCTCATAGGCTTGAAACACTCAAGCAGGAACTGGAACAGATCAAAGCTCAGAATGAGACCCTTGTCCTGGAGATGGAGTGGCTGAAGGTGGAGCAATGAATATGCTAGGCAAATGCTCCACCTTGCGCCTTGTCTTCAAATCCAAATCTTTAGGGGTGTGGCCTTTCTTGAATTTAGAGGTTCGAATATGTGGGTAAGCCATGATTTTATCTATCCAGAAACTCAAAAGAAATTTTGTGGGCCTGATTGCTTTTCCTTCTTTGACAGCACTAAGGACTCCAGAGAAGCTATGAACAACCTGAACTGAAGAATTCATCTACTCCACAGTCAAGGCTCCCCCAGAAAGACACCTCCTTACACCAGAGGTGCAATATCAGCCTCTCCCCAGCTGGCCTAGCACAAACCCCTGGCCTTTCTGGTTGCTGGCTAACTTCCTGGTGGAAAATAGCAATCAAGCTGGAATTACATGCAATCCACCAAGATTATTCAGAACCTTTCATCCAGAGGAGAATGGCCCCAAGTGAGAGGCTGCTCAACACAGAGGGCATCCTGCATGCCAGTGCTCAGAGCTACCCTTTCAATTCACTGTCAGTGGCTTCTGGAAGGCTGACTGAGCAGGTCCTTAACATTCCATGTTTGCTGGGAAATTGGCCACACTGTCGTGCCACAGAACACACCAGAAAAGTATAGTATTCTGTCTGCAGCATGATGCAGAAGCCAGCTCCATGTCATGCACAAGCAGCGCTGGCTGAAAACAATGTGTCTCAGAGATGACGAGTCACTCAGTCCTGAGGTTATTCATTTGTTCTTCATAAGAAAATGATTGGCCATTCTCACCTTCATGGCCTGGAGTAAGGAGACTGGTTCTTAGAAAGGATTTATAAATGATGCGAATGCTACCTCTGGGTGCTCCCCATGGAGTTGAGTGGGATTAAAAGAAGCACAGGGGGTACATGTTGGCCTAAGGAATCACATCGTAATTGACATAATATAGAAATGGCCTGCTGTAGACTTCATTGCTCATACATCAACTCTAAAAGTATTTGTACATGGTGCCACTAGAGGGTGCTTGTTCATCTAAAAGTATCCTTGTAGCCTTCCAAGAATGCTGTAGGAACCACAACACAGTGGTAACCTGCTGCATGGTTGCAGGGGACCCACCCAACAAAGTTCTAAGAAACTTTAGATAGTGTTATACACCTCCCACTGAGAATGATGATATAGATTATGCTTGTGTGGTGAAAGGCAGAATTGAGGAAACCTTCCTGTGGGTGATGAGGAACCCTTCTTTTTGGGGTGGGGGCTCTTTTTGAGACAGGGTCTTCCTGTGGCTCCAGCTGTCCTGGAGCTCACTGTGTAGAACACACTGGCCTTGAACTCACAGAGATCCACCTGCCTCTGCCTCCTGGGTGCTGTGATTACAGGCATGTGCCACCCTGCTTGGTGGAACCCTTCTTGATAGCAAGTAAATGAGCTCAGCAGTGTTAAGAAGGAGCTGCAGAGACAGTACAGAGAATTGAGCTTGTAGCAGGGGCCATGCCATGTTGTAATGAGCAATCCTGTGCACACCTGGTACAGGAGATGGATGGGGACAGGAGAGGGATGGGGACAGGAGAAAGATGGGGACAGGAGAGAAATGGGGATAGGAGAGAGATGGGGACAGGAGAGGGATGGGACAGGAGAGGGATGGGGACAGGAGAGAGATGGGGACAGGAGAGGGATGGGACAGGAGAGAGATGGGGACAGGAGAGAGATGGGGACAGGAGAGAGATGGGGACAGGAGAGAGATGGGACAGGAGAGGGATGGGACAGGAGAGGGATGGGACAGGAGAGGGATGGGGACAGGAGAGGGACGGGGACAGGAGAGGGATGGGGACAGGAGAGGGATGGGGACAGGAGAGGGATGGGACAGGAGAGGGATGGGACAGGAGAGGGATGGGACAGGAGAGGGATGGGGACAGGAGAGGGATGGGACAGGAGAGAGAAGGCTGACATCATGCCCTTTGCTACGGAAATCTCAGAGTACACCAAGGCAATGTTACCTCCTGATGACTGCTTTATTCTTGTCAAGTTCCCCCTGGTATGGATCCAGTTTCTGAGGTTGGAGATGAGGCCCAGTGTTAAATGTGTGGCAGAAGTGATCCCGTGGATGCCAAGACAGGGGCTGACAGACCAGGGAAAAAATACACAGTCAGAGAAATGGGACAGAGGCTTTGGTTGGTCTCTGCCATCGATCACCTTACTTTCTGAGCAGACCCTGATCCAGAAATGACCATCTGTAGACACATGGGACACCAGCCAAGACTTGCCTCAGCCCACACTAGCAACTCACCATCAAGTGCAGTGCTCCTCTTCTTCATCTTCTCGAGTGTGGAAGGAGCCTGGGGCAGCTGTGTCCCTGGGAGTCTTCAGCACACAGGCGTGGAAGAGAAAAATAACCCACTTATGCCAGGTGAGCAGCAGCGGAACACAAAAGGAGAGGCCCATGGGAGCTTGGAAGCCCTCCAACTTCTTGCTTCTCCATGGCATCCTCAGTGAGCTCTGTTTGTTGCCATGATTTGAACATGTTTGTTCATTGAAGTACTATGGGGTGAAAAGGATCTATGCATTATGAATAAAGCACAAATATACACATAGAACATAAGTAGAATATTGCCACAGACTGTCCCATCCGGAGGTCCCTCAGAATGCAGAAATCAGGGTCTTGGAAGGAGGGCACAGGGTTAGGTGAAATGACAGACAGAAACAACACCAGAATTGGTTTTAAATCTGCTGCGTTTTACTAAGAGCAATTCAGTGTTTTTATACCACAGCACAGGGAAAACGGATCAGGATTAGCATGTCTCCCAGAACAATAAACCCATTACTAAGGAATTCACACCTGGGTTTCCAAGGACAGCAAGCCAATTAAATTTACACATCAATCAGAAGCACTTACACATGGTATATTGCTCACGCCAGGGGACATAAGCAACAGACAGTGGTCATAAAACCACAAACCATGAATAGTTTATTTTATGAGATGTGAGACTTTGTTTTTCTTTGAAGTTTCAATTTGGTTTCTTCCCATCCTCCCTGGCCCCATCCTCCCAAGGCGGCTTGTTATCTTTAGGCTGTAATTCAAGCCATGTCCTGGGAGAGCCTCTTAATTAGTTCTATTTTTCCATATTACTTTTCTTATAGGAGAAGCCCGCCACGTGCATCTGACCAAGTATTTTATCATGCATAACTGTAACTAAGATTTCTATTTTACTAATTCTATCAGGTGTAGCTCCTTGCTTAAGGGACTGAGCTTTTATTCTTATTAAGTCTGGAAAAACACTTTTATTATTTATAACTGACCTATGATATCACTCAGTGTAATGTTTCTCATTCATAATATCTTTGTGGGGACTTTTAGGGAAAAAAAGGGTCTTTAGATAATGTTTCTCTGTGTGATTTTGCTTAGGTTCACAGATATCCATGCACGTTTTGTAAATCAGATGTTAGTGGGTGGATGCTTCTGTTTGCCTGATTTATTTCCAGACACACTTAACTATCCTTTGTTTTGGAACTGAGGTCGTGCTGTACTCAGGAAAAGAATCAAAAGACAATATGCAAAGCCCAATACCCATCTTTGTAGCACGTCGTGATTTTGGAAGCTAAAGCTGAGCACTTTGCCAGGGACCTCCAGGGAGCTTAGCCTTGGAGGGCACATATCCCCCATCTGCTATTATGACTTTCGTCATTGCTCACACAGACGACACTGGAGTTGGTGTGGCAGAATATATTAAAATTTTCTGTTTGAGGTGTTGGGATAAAATGACTAAGGGCTCTAGCCAGCAAGATGTCTCAGTGGATAAATGCATGTACCACCACGCCATTCCCGGGACCCATACTCCTGAAAGTTTTCCTCTGATCTTCATATGTGTAAGCATGCACATGCATGTGTACACTCACACAGACACACAAACACAATTTTTTAATAACTAAAAGGGATTCTTAAAACCACATCATGAAATCACGGAGGAAAACCACTCTCAGGGAAGCCTGCAGGTGTCCGTTGGTAATGGTCCCTGGTGCCTTGCAGACGAACAGTCAACCAGTGCTGTATTGTTGGTTTCTTCATCCTTGAGACTCCTGCCTCCCTGATCGCCCACTCTGGACCCCACATTCAGCAGGTGTGCCTGGCCATTGCAGGACTGCCCAGCCATTGCATTACTGCCCAGGCTGCAAGGAGGCAGGAGGGGGAAGGATTAGAGATGGCTCCTGAAACAGCGATGAATCTGACTGATCAAAGAAAGGATCCAGGAGCAGCCTCAGTGAGCAAACTCATTTATTGCAGGAGGTTCCATTCTTTTTAATTTTTCTAATTTTAATTTTTATTTATTTATGTGTATGAATATACTGTCTGCATGCAGTTTTGTGCACCAGAAGAGGGTGTCGGATTCCCCTGGAATTGGAGTTAAAGATGGTTCTCAGCTGCCATGTGTGTGCATTCTTACATGGCAGCTCTTTGACAAGGAGTGGGTGGGATGAAGAAAACTCTATGTGCATTTTGCAACAGCTAAAGTTTGCACCGTTTGCCTCCTGTAAGGGAAGGCTTTTATGGTGGATGTACCTTTTGGCTCCCGAGATTAAGGTGTGTGTGTGTGTGTGTGTGTGTGTGTGTGTGTGTGTGTGTGTATCCCCAGAAGAGATAAGCTTAGGAATGCTACACTTAAAGCAACACTTCCCAGGGTGTGGATTATAGGTGGCTGATCTGCAAATGGCCAGTGGGGGCGGATCCCATCTCCTTCCAACCTTCTAGGTTATCGCAGTAAGAAGCTAGTTAGCTTACATCTCAGCCATCGTGGAATATCAGGCCCCACACGGTATTATATCTGCATGTCCAAGTGCCACATGAAATGTGGTGATGAGGCAGATCATGGCAGGCTGTGGTATGCACCACTCCCAAAGAGAACAGCATATAATATACGCCACAGTTCCTGAAAGAAGATCTTACCAAGGTGAAGCCAAGCAACTGCTCAAGAACTGACAGCCAGAGTCAGGTTTGGGGCCACTGAACATAAGACAGAAGATAGTATCAGTTCATGATCACCTCCCTAAATGAGAAGCCAGGTTTTCTCTTAGTGCTGACACCCTAATCTGATGATTGGATTCTTCTATGCTCTCCTATCAAACTGGTTGTAGAATGGGGCACGGTCACCTGAACTGCCTTTTTCCTTGACCCCAGACAAAACACAGGCACTACTAAGTTGGCCGCAGCTACCAACAACATCAATGAGGTTACCAGCCCAGGGCATAGTGTCCCTAGGTCTTTCAGAGACCCAAACCCATCCAGGAGTCCCCTGATCTTCAACTCAAATGAATATACATCCCCCTTGCCACATAGTTTAGGAAAGAGGATGCTATTCCTGATCTTGGCTACTTGTTCTTTCTGAAGCTGTGCTGAAGAATTTGTGCCCTGAGACAGAAGCCTGGATGGCCCTACATGTGCCATGGTCATACAAGGCCCTTGGCATTCTAGGAGAAACTTCTCAAATGGGGATCAGCTCTGGTCTGCCCTTGACTGGAACCCTGTGTGGGTGAACAGAGTTTGTTAACTAACCTTTGTGGCTAAGCACTCTGCCTCCAGAATGTGAAGAGGCACTAGCCAGGCATCCTTGCCCATCACACCTTGCTCTATCCCTGAATCTTCTATCAGGATATCTGCACACTTTACTGTGAGCCAGGTCAAGACCCAAAGTGGCCAAGACACAGTCCTGATTTCCCAGTCATTCGCTGTGTTAGAGCCTCTCCACTTAGAAAACTCATGTAAAAAATACTGCTATTTATTCTATTTGAGAGATTAAAGTCTTATACAATTTTATTTTTCATACCAAGAAGCCATAGAAATCAAGAAAGCCAGGATTAAAGCATCACTTGAAAGACTGACTAAGTAAATCAGACTGTTTTTGAATTTTGTTTTGGGAAGTTTTTTCACATCCTTTTTTATTGAAGTTTTGGGCTTTTCCATACATTTCTTTCTTTATTTTATTTTATTTTATTTTAAGTTGAACTTTAGAGTACAAATACCATCAAATTAACATAAATGAAACTTGTGATACCCCCAAAAGCATCAAAATACAATGATGGTTTAACATGGAAATTCCATTTTTTTCTCCAACTTGTATTATATGTATATGTATTATATATTTATATATAATATATATATATATATATATTATAATAGTATAATTATCAATACATATCACCTGAGCTGGAGGATATTCTTTCTTTTTTTTTTACCAAAAGATGTCATGTTTTCCCGAAGGAAATGCTTGAAGGTTCCTCCTTGGCAAGCCCAAACAACCATCAATCCTGCCCCTGTGTTCCACACTGGGGTCCCTCCCCCCCATGCTCACCCAAATGAGATCCTGCAAGCATGTGTCCTGTCTTGATCTCCCTGGCCTCCAACATGGGGAGTCTACACTCTGAAGAGGCTGAAATCCTAGTAGCCACTCAATCCACAAGCTGGATATCTCAGTAGTCCCCATATAGCATTGAAGGTTTGGAGGATTCTCAAGTTTTATATCTGAAGTACAATTTCTCAAACCTTATTGATTATTTCTGGTTATACTTTCATTTTGGATGCTTAAAGGCCACACAGTTAGCCGAGATTAACCAAGGTTTTTGTTTTCTCAAAGTCAGTTGAGGATCAGGTCCTCAAGGGTCACTCAGGGTTTCTTTTTTGGGTGCGTGGCCTGGCTCCTTTTGGCTTTTCTTTTTTTCCTTTTTTTTTTTTTTAAAGTACAGAGTATGAAAATCCTTTTGGCTTTTCAATCACCAGTTCTATCCACTTGATGACACAGTTAGGTCTTGCTAGATAGGCCAGGCCCCCCCCCCCTTTTTTTTTGGTCTTTTTGAGACAGGGTTTCCCTGTAGCCCCAATTGTCTTGGAACTCACTCTGTAGCTCCAACTGTCTTGGAATTCACTCTGTAGACCAGGCTGGCCTTGAACTCACAAAGATCTGCCTGCTCTGCCTCCCAATGCTAGGATTAAAGGCATGTGCCACCACACCCAGCCAGGCTTCTCTTTTTGAAGCACAAGAAGACTTTCCTCTTTATAGGCTGGACACTGGCTGAAGTCCCATTAGTGGATGTCCAAGACCTCCCTACACAGGAAGACTTGTGACTCACATTTGCAGGACATTTCAAGAGATGCCCCCATGCGTAGTCCCCTGAGACTTAGTTGACCTCTGAGGGCAAGGAACAAAGTTATCCCTTAGGTCCCTTGACCAAATTGGTATGGGTATTAATTATGGTCATTAAGCATCCAGAGAGGCTAAGTTATTCCAGCCAGGTACATCACAGCTAAAGATACTAAAATCGTATCTTCTGAATACAGTGTGTTATTTCCATATCATATTTCTTGATTCACCTTTTTCCATTTTAACTTTATGTTACTCTAAAATATGTATACATGCCCACCATCATATGCCAAAAATCCATAGTCTGAAAATAAATGGTAGGTTAGTTCTTGAATGTGTCTAGGGATTCATAATATAAGAGAACAGTTGTGTCCAGATCATGAGGAATATTACAATGTTGCTCAGTATGCCTTACAACTAGGTACTTGGTGCTAGCATCCATAGATGAGGGATACCATTTATCTTTTGTTTTTCTGGGTCTGTGTTACTTCACTTAACATAATATCTTCTAGTTCCATCCTTTTACCTGCAAATTTCATGGTATCATCTTTCTTTACCACTGCGTAGAACTCCATTGTGCAGATGTGCAACATTTTCTCTATCCACTCATCAGTTGAGGGGCACTTGGGTTGGTTCCAGCTCTTCACTATTGTGAAGAGAGCTGCAGTAAACATGCATGTACATGTATCTTTGTGGTAGAATGA
The DNA here is from genome assembly GCA_009823505.1 of Rhizomys pruinosus. Lineage (NCBI taxonomy): Eukaryota > Metazoa > Chordata > Mammalia > Rodentia > Spalacidae > Rhizomys > Rhizomys pruinosus. The sequence goes on from VZQC01001366.1 coordinate 1,209,701, forward strand.
GTCTTGTGGGTATATACCCAGGAGTGGTATGACTGGGTCAGGTGGCAAGCTCATTTTGAGTCTTCCAAGGGTTCTCCACACTGCTTTCCATAATGATTGTACAAGTCTGCATTCCCATCAGCAAAGGATGAGTGTTCCCCTTTCCCCACAACCTCTCCAGCATTTGGTAACACTTGTTTTCTTGATCCTAGCCAGCCTTATCTGAGTGATGATATCTTTTTTTTTAATAATTTTTTAAATTTTATTTATTTTTGTATGTGTATGAATGTACTGTCTGCATGTAGGTTTGTGCACCCATGTCGTGCAATGCCGCGGAGGTCAGAAGAGGGTCTCGGGTTCCCCTGGAACTGGAGTTCTCCTGGAATTGGAGTTACAGACGGTTCTCGGCTGCCACGTGGGTGCTGGGGATCGAACCCGGGTCCTCTGCAAGAGCAGTCGGTACTCTTAACCGCTAGGCTATCTCTCCAGCCCTGAGTGATGATATCTTAAAGTGGTTTTAATTTGCATTTCCTTAATTATTAGCGATGTTATACACTTTTTAAAATGTTTCTCTGCCATCTTTATTTCCTCACTTGTGAAGTCTCTGTTCAGCTCTTTACTCCGACTTTTGAGTGAGTCATTTGTTTTCTTACTTGTGTTTTGAGTAGTTTATATATTCTTGAAGTTAGTGCTCTGTCAGATGTATCAGCAGTGAAGGTTTCCTCGCACTCTGTGGGTTTTTTCAAATTTTATTTATTTATTTATTTATTTATTTATTTATTTATTTATTTATTTATTTATTTATTTATTTATTTGAACTGTGTCATGCAATACTGTGGAGGTCAGAAGAGGGTCTCGGATTCCCCTGGAACTGGAGTTCTTCTGGAATTGGAGTTACAGACGGTTCTCAGCCGCCATGTGGGTGCTGGGGATCGAACCTGGTTCCTCTGCAAGAGCAGTCGGTGCTCTTAACCACTAGGCCATCTCTCCAGCCCCCTACTCTGTAGGTTTTATCTTCACTTCCCTGATTGTTTCTTTTGATGTACAGAAGCTTTTGAGTTTTATAAGGTCCCACTTGTCAATTGTCAACCTTATTTCCTGTGCAGCTGCTGTCTGATTTAGAAAGTTTTTCCTATGCCTATCCCTTGTAGGTTGCTGCCAGCTTTTTCTTCTATCACCTTCAGAGTTTTGGGTTTCAAGTTGAGGTCTTTGATCCATCTGGAGTTGATTTTGGTACAGGGTGAGAGGTAGGGGTTTAACTTTATTCTTCTATAAGTGGTGATCCAGTTTTGCCAACACCATTTGCTGAAGATGCTGTCTTTCCTCCATTGAGTCTTTTTGGCCACCCTTGTCAAATATGAGGTGGCTGAAATTGTATGTGCTCATATTTGGAGCTTTAGTTTTGTTCCATTGGTCTATGGGTCTGTTTTTGTGACAGTACCAGGCTGTTTTTATGACTATAGCCCTGTAGCATAGTCTAGAGTCTGGTATAGAGACCCCCTGCCCATATTGCTCTTTTCACTCGGGGTTGCTTTGGCTATTCAGGGTCTTTTGTTTGTCCATATGAATTTAAGGATTTTCTCCCAAGCATCTGAAGAAACTCTTGGGGATTTTAATTGGGATTGCATTGAATCTGTATATTAATTTGAGTTGAATGGACATTTTTACTATATTAATTTTTCCAATCCATGAGCATGGGAGGTCTTTTTGTCTTCTGATGTCATTTTCAATCTCCTTCTTCAGGGGTTTATAATTTTATAAATGTAGAGATCTTTGGTATCTTTGGTTAGGTTTGTTCCTAGGTATTTTATTTTTTTGAGACTATTGTGAATGGGAAAGTTTCCTTGTATTCCTTCTTTAATTGCTTGTTGTTGGTGTAAAGAAAGGCTACTGATTTTTCTGGTTAATTTTGTATCTGGACACTTTACTGAAACTCGTAATCATTTCTAAGAGGTTTCTTGTTGAGTTTTTACATCCCTTATGTAAAGTATCATATCGTCTACAAAGAGCAATAGTTTGACTTCCTCTTTTCCAATTAGTACTCTTTTAATTTCCTTTACTTGCCTTATTGCCCTAGCAAGTGTTTCAAGCACTATATTGAAGAGGAGTGGTGACAGGGCAGCCTTGCCGAGTTCCTATCTTTAAGAGGAATCCTTCTAACTTTTCTCCATTTAGGATGATATTGGCTGTGGGTTTCTTTTGTGGGTATATGGCTTTGATTATGTTGAGGAATCATCCCTCCAGTCCAATTCCCTCTAGGACTTTAAGCATGAAGGAGTGTTGGATTTTGTTGAAGGCCTTTTCTTCCTGTCTGCTGCATTTAGGGTTCATTAGTTCTTGTCTTTGAAGTGTTTTTAGGTCCAGAGTTAACTCATTTATTTGTGCCCTTTGTGTTTTTTTTTTTTTTGTAGGCACCCAGGGCTATAAACTTCCCTGTTAGGACTGCTATTAAGGTGTCCCATAGGTTTTGTTGTATTGTGCTGTCGTTTTTGTTTATTTCCAGGAATGCGTTTATCTCTTTCTTTATTTCTTCCTGACACATTCATTATTTAGGAATATGTTGTTTAGTTTCTATGTGTTCGTGTAGATAGTAGGGCTTATCTTGGTGTTGATATTGAGCTTTATTGCACTGTGGTCTGATAGAATGCATGAAATTATTTCAATTTTTTGTATTTGTTGGTTTTTTTTTTTCTGTGTCCCAGTATGTGGTCAATTTTGGAGAATGTGCCATGGGGTGCTGAGTAGAAAGTTTATTCTCTGGTGCTTGGGTGGAATACTTTTAGATGTCTGTGAGGTCCATTTGCTGTATTGTATTGTTCACTTCAGAAGTCTCTCTGTTTATTCTTTGGTTGATCTGTCCAAGGGGCTGAGTGGGATATTAAATTCCCATACTATGAGTGTGCTGGGGTTAATCTGTGCCTTGAGGTCCTGTAGAGTTGGGTTTATAAACCTTGGTACACCAGAGTTTGGTGCATATATATTCATGATTATGAAGTCTTCATGGTTAATTTTCCCTTTAATAAGGATGTAATGGCACCCTTTGTCTCTTCTGATTGCTTCTACTTTAAAGGTTATTTTGCCTGATATTAAAATGGCAACTCCTTTCTTTTTGGCACCATTTGCTTGGAATTTTTCTCATCCTTTCACTTTCAATTGGCACCTATCCTTGAGAGTGTGATGGGTTTCTTGTAGAAAGCACATAGATGGATTCTGTTTCCTAATCCATTCTCCCAGTCTATGCCTTTTGATTGGGGAGTTTAGTCCATTAATATTTAAGGTTGTTATTGAAAGATGTGTGTTGCTTCCTTTCCCATTATCATCCATTTGCATTTTTGTTTAGATGTCTACTTCTGCAGTTATGCTTTTTATTAATTTCCCCTTTCAAGGTGCCTGGGGATAACTGCTCCTCTCCTCTGCCCTTTGAATTGCTTCAATCATTCTCTGAAGGTTTGGTTTTCTGGACATGTATTCTTTCATCTTCTTTATGTCATGGAAGATTTTTTCTCTGTCCTTCAATTAGAATCAACATTTTTGCTGGGTATAGTAACCTGGGTTGGCATTTGTAGTCATTTAGCACTGGGAATGCTTTGGTCCACATTCTTCTTGCTTTCATAGTTTGCACTGAGAAGTCAGTTGTAATTCTAATAAGTTTCCCCTTATATGTTAACTTTTGTTTTTCTCTTGTGGCTTTTAGAATTTTGTCTTTGTTTCGGGTGTCTAGCATTTTAAGTATGATATGGTGTGGGGAGTTTCTTTTCTGATCTCGTCTATTTGTTCTATGTGCTTCTTGTGTTTGTATGGGTTTTTCTTTTTATAGTTTGGGAAAACATTCATCTATTATTCTGTTGAAGATCTGATCAATACCATTCTCTTGAGATTCTTCTCCTTCCTCTTTCCCTATGATGTGGGGGTTTGATCTTTTCATAGTATCCCACATTTCCTGGTTGTTCCACTCTTGTGTATTTTTAAATTTTTCATAGTGCTTACGTGAGCTTTTTAGTTGTTCTGTGTTATCTTCCAGGTCTGATATTCTTTTTTCTGCTTCCTCCATTCTGCTTCTGAGGTTTTTTCTCATCCTTTCCTCTTGATTGGATGAATGTCCAATTTCCTTTTTCATTTCATCCTGTGGTTTCTTTAGTATTTCCACTTCCTTTTGGAGCTTCTCAATCTCTTCCTGTAGCTCCTTGCTTCACTGGTTGGTTTCCTTTTACATTTCAGCATGGGATCTTTTCAGTCTTTCCACTTCCTTCCAGAGTTTGTCATTTTATCTCTTTAGTTCTTTCTGGAGTTCGGTCATTTTCTTCTTTTAGTTCTTTCCGAAATTTGTCATTCTTTCCCTCTAGGTCTTTTCTGAGTTTTTCATTCGCTCCCCTTAGTTCAATGATTTCTTTGAATATCTCTCTGATTGTTTTATGATCTGTGTCCTGGACTACCTCCAGGGAGGTTCCATTGTTGGAATCCTCCATAGGTTCAGTAGGCTTTAGTGTGGAATTATTCTGTGCTTTTCCCCTACTGTTCTTTCTTTGAGCTTTTGGCATGTGGGTTTCCTTTTGCCTGTATTCTGATGCGAATCCCAAATGCCTCTTCACTGTGTTGAAGAATTGCTTTCCCTGATTCCTTCTTTTTATTTATGGTGTGTTGACTTTTCTAGGTTTCAGGCTCTCAATTTTGCTTATATATTGGGAGGTATAGCTCACTCTTCCCTTTCTATTCTACAAGAACTGTGTAGGTAACGACCATTATGACACCCTCTGAGCCCTGTGCTTCCTCTGTAGCTGCCAGCCAGTTCCTCTAGGATGGATGTAGGACTTACTGAACACTCCCTCTGGAATTACAGTTGGGAGGTGGAGGGGGGATGGAATGCTTAGCCCAGGCCCCAGTACACTGAAACTGAGCTGGTCTGGCACAGGCCACCCACCTGTGTGCAAGGCAGGCCTAACCTCCCTTTCCCACAATCCCCTACCAGGCACAGCACGGTTCCCTGCAGCTGAACTGGTCTGGCACAGGCCACCTGCCTGTGTGCCAAGCAGGCCTATTCTCCCTTTTCCACAATCCCCTACCAGATGTGGCATGGTACATGAAGCTGAGCTGGTCTTTCATACATTTCTTAATCAAGTTTATACCCTTTCCTTGTAACTCCTCCCCACCAGAGTTCTTTCATTCTGCCTTACTTGTCTTGCATATTTTTCTCAGTTTTTTTTGATGCAGTAGTTTATTTTTTTCCTCTTTATTTTTTAAGGGATTCTACAATATAATAGCGCAGTTGTTTTCAGATAACATTGTCGTTACTCAGTTTGCTGTACAATTAGGTAATTGGTGCATTTTTTTGAGTAAGCCAAATTATTAAGCATAAGCAATGAATGTAAGTAACATTCATGTAAAACCAATTTGCAAGTATCTATGTCCAAATTTTGAACAACACAAGGTTTCCATAGTCCAGTTGGAGAAACTTGTATGCACAAGCATGTTGATCAAATAGGAGTCCAGTCTATATTGCTGTAGTCTCAGGATTCACCCCAATCTCTCCAGAGCCCTTACATTCTACCACGCCTCCTCTTCTGCAAGTTGTTCCGTAGGCTTTGGGAAAGCAGCCCAAGTGGGTGAGAAGCAAAACAATCTATTTTCTCTGGAGATGTCATTTTGGACTCTAGTCTGTTCAGGTTGATCCCCTTCTTGGGTTGACAGCTTATCCAGTGATACCTTTTTAATCCTACTAAGAAAGCACAAGCAATTGTTTGTACAGGAATTTAAGCAGTACTAATTATTATGGCAAGCTAAGCTGTGAGCATAGACACAGGTGCTTGGATGGTATGCTAATCCACAAAATGTGGTTTCTCTATAAAGGGTGACGAGTTCTTATTGTGGCTTATAACATCTCCTAACCACTAGAGGACATAAGCTTGAGGCATCTGCTGAGAGTTATTCCTCCACGGATAAAGCTAATAGCCAATTAGATTTGGGATATACATATATATATATGTATATCTATATCTCTATATATATATATATATATATATAGAGAGAGAGAGAGAGAGAGAGAGAGACAGACAGACAGACAGACAGACAGACACATAGCTGCCACTGTTGCACAGTATCTCCAGGCAGTTTAGGTGTAGCTGATACTGACAGAGGAGTCTTGCTTGTCTCAAGGAGACCTATATTTTGCTGTATTGCTTGAGTGGCCTTTGGTAACACTCTCTGGCATTTCAGAGGCCAGTTGTACATTAGCAAGTGATGTCTCAAAACATTTTTTCATGCTCACACCAGGTCTTTGACAACAGGGACTTACCACCTTTCTCCTTGAACATATCCCACTTATAGGCAAAAGGCCTTTATAATTTGGGGGGGCTTGGATCCCCTAGCCAACATCTCCTAGGCAGAATAATTCATTGCTGATATCAGAGTTTTCCTGTACTAATGTAATTTGCTTAATTACACAGCTTATAAAGACTGATGCAGAAGTTTAATATTTGGGGCAGAAGTTTACTGATTGAGTCAGTTCTTTGGCCTAGTCTTTTCTGTTGTTGTTGTTGTTTCTTCCACTTTGTATAGTATTCAATATATGCATATTTATTGGTATATGCCACACATATACCAAAATTATGACATCTGAAAATAAAATATATGTTCATTCCAACCCATGTTTAGGGGTTCACAATTTGACAGTAGTGTTGTATGCAGGTAAGGAAAAAATATTACTTTACATTCCTCCATTACATTGGGGAACATCAGGTATTATATTTACAAAAAGAGAAAAAGAAAGAAAAAAGAATAATTATTCAGTTTGCCTCACAAATAAGGATTTGGTGCTAGGATCCAGAAATGAGGGACACCATATATCATTTGTTTTGCTGGGACTGTGTTATTTCACTTAGCATAATGTCCTCTAGTTCCATTCATTTACCTTAAAAGTTCATGATGTCCTCTTTTTACCACTGCATAGAATTCCATTGTGTAGTTGTACCACATTTTCTTTATCCACTCATCAGTTGAGAGGCATTTGGGTTGTTTTCAGCTCTTGGCTATTGTGAAGAGACCTGCAATGAACATAGATGTGCATGTATCTCTGTGAGAGAATGAGTCTTGTGGGTATATACCCAGGAGTGGTATGACTGGGTCAGGTTGTAGGCTCATTTTAATTCTTTTAAGACTTCTCCACACTGCTTTCCATAAGAGTTTCAGAAGTTTACATTCCTACCAGCAGTGGATGAGTGTTCTCCTTTCCCAACAACCTCACCAACATTTGCTATCTTTTTTTTGCTTGATCTTACAAGCACCAGGTGAAATCTTAAAGTGATTTTAATTTGCATTTCTGTAATTATTATCCATGTTGAACACTTTTTTGTTTTGTTTTCTTAAATCAGTTTAATATATATTGTAAAAAATTATATGTTATAAAATTCATTTTTTTTCAAATGAGGTTACTAGGAAATTACAATGTGTCTCTCACTGAAAAGCAATAATCTAGGGATTAACTGCAATTCAGGGGAGGAACCAATGGTAATTAAAGATATAGGACCATTCTCAAATTAACAAAAACATATAGGAATAAAATGAACAGAAATTCTGATTTAAATAGTAGACAGAAATCCATGACATGCACATGGAAAATTTAAAAGAAGCCACTATTGGTTAGTTGTATTTATAAACAAAATATCAGATATTACTCTTGAATCCTTTCATTTTACATATGAGAAATCTCAGGCTTAAAGAAATTACATTACCAGCATGTAGCACAGATGAAAGAAATCAATCTAAGCACTCAGCTGCTTAATCACAGGTGAGGACCCACATCTTCTGTGGGAAAATTTCTGTTTTATGCTCTTTATTTAAAATTCCTCACATGTAACATCTGTAAACTGTAGAGTAAAAGGGGAAACACATTCATTTTCTAATTCCATCTTGGGCTGATGGAAATCTCAGTTTTAGCATACAGTACTTCAAGGTGGAAGCTTGAACTTAAGGTTCTGACTTAAACATTCTATCATTTCTCTGCAGTATTCCCATACAGCAGAGTTGGCTGACAACAGAAACTCAAAAATGTGGTGTCAAATCTCAGACTCAGCAGTAAAACAGAACGATGATTCTTTATGCATATAAGTGACATGGAACGGCATAACTGCAGGCCACACAAGGCCCTCTAGTAACTATGGTGGCCTCTTCTGTAATTTTTCCGATGATCACTCTTCAGCTGTGAAGCCTTTACTTTTACTATAATCAGTGATGGATACTCTTCTTCCAACATTTTCTCAATGACAGTTCTGTTCTCTTCACTGATGGTGCTATCAAGAGTCCAAGGAATAAAGCCATTCTCACTTCTCCAAGATGAATCAAGATAGTGATCTGGAACAACTGATGTTATATTTTCAGCATTTCCCAGCTGTGCAGCCCCCACCACGTCTCCTTTGACATCCACATCTGCCTCCTCTGCCTCCGCGATGGCACCTTGATGTTGAACACTTTTAAAGATGTTTCTCTGCTACCGACTGGCCCTCCAGGGGTCATGGGTATCCAGAGTCCTCTTGGAAGGAGAACACAGGGTCAGTGAACGGCTTACAGAAGAAAAACTAAGAGAAGTTTTCCTGGATCTGTAGCAATTTTATTGAGCTCAAGGCAGTGATTTTATAGTAAATTCAAGAAGAAACAGCAAGGAAAGTTGGCAAACTTTCCAGAACTACTGGACAGGTTACTAACAATTCAATTTTCATACATTAACCAAAGTACATAGTCATGGGTCATGGTTGGCAGATTACAGCATAATACATCTTTGAGTTTAGACAATGGTCACAAAACCGCAGGCACAAGTCTGGAACAAAACCTTTTTTGAACTGAGAGATTGTGGCTTTTCTTTTTATTATTACTTTATAACTAAAATAACCTTTACTTTGTGATCTTAAAGTTTTCTTTTTCTGTCTCCCAGGGAAATGGCTCAGGCCAATTGTAATGCACCCGGAGCCAATTTTTCAACATGTCTTGCTTTGGTACAGTGTGTGCAATGCCACCATTTACTATTGTATATTTGATTAATAATAGTTTGTTTTTGCTGTGGGGTTAACAAGCGCCAAGGAGGCCTAGCTCTTAGCAATTTTTGCATGAAGTTTAAAGTATAGTAAAAGACCCACTACCCATCTATATTAACCCATCTATCTTCCCATTCATTATATGTTCCTGTGAAAGGAGGGGGAGAATCAGGGACCCTTTGCATGTTATTTTTTCTTAAAGGAGGAGCCCACCATCTGCCTTTAATTAAATAATGCCTCCCGTCATACACGACTGCCACTGGAATTCCCATTTTACTCAGTAACAGTCATGATATAAAACATCATTTTTACCTGATTATCCTATTTTGAACTTTCTTCAAACAATTTATTATTTTGTAATTGGTCTATGATATCACCCAATGTAATGTTGTTTTTCCAATGAATTTTTGCAAGAGCTTTTAAGAAAGGAGGGTCGTACTCAAAAATATTTTTATATTTAATTTGACTAAGATTTACAGAAAGTTCCTGCTCCAAGAATGGCCTAAAACTGGGGGAGGTATTTGGCTATTATTGCCAACTCCCGGAACATCTAGGTAACTCTGTCCTTTGTCTATAAGGAACATTTAATTAAACTTGAGAGAGGACTTTGTTGTATTCAGAAAGTATATTATAACTAAGAAAGACAGCATGCCAAGCCCAGCACCAAGGAAGCGTGACATCTTAGGAGCATATCGGGAAATGGTCAAGGCCGAGCACTCTGCCAGGGACCTCCAGGGGGTCAGGCCCCGAAGGACTTTGCTCCCCCGCCTGCCTCGAATATGACTTTCATCACAGCTCATACGCAGGCGACACTGGAGTTGGTGTAACAGCTCTCGGTTTTTTGTTTTTAAGACGCAGCTCCGTCAGATCACGCTTAACCGAGTGGATGGATCTTAGCATGAGTCTGAAAAGGCAAGGAAAAAGGAGTACAGCCATAACAAAGAGAAGTAATACAACTCCAATGAGTATAAAATATTGTGTCCAATCTAATGGATTAAGGGCTTTAATTCCACTCTCAAGGCCAGATGCCAGAGCTTCTAATTTATCATTATCCAAATGAGCCTTACTCAGAGCAGCGATGCCTTTCTGCAAATCATCCAAATTATGGGTAATATCAGTATCTTTTTAAACACCTTGAAGGTGATTTTTAACTTTTTTCCATTGTTCTGAGGCATTATAAGGTAAAGGCATGACACAAATATATTGAAAGGCAGCGTGACACCAGGTCTCCATCCTGGTTTTTATATTTGCTATATCCTGTCCAAGGGCCAAAACCACTTCTTCTAAAGCATTTATTTTTGACTCTAGCTTTCTATCTATAATGGATTGTTCTGTAAGTGCAACTGAAATATTTTTGTTCATTTTATTTACAAAGTGAGCTGTATGTATTTCCTTCACCAAAGCTGTAGTTGAAAGTGCAAAGGAAGTTAAAATTGCAATAAGAGCAGTAATACCCAAAATAAGAGTAGCTATAAATCTTTTAGGTCTTAAGAGAGCATTAAGTGTTTCTAAAGTGTGCAAAGCAGTATTTTCATACCAAGGATCCTGTTGCAGGTCAACAGGAAGCATTACATATGGTGGTCTCTTTACTAAAATCATTACAGGATACTGTTTATCCATACCAGAATTAATACAATTAGTAAGTTTACAGGCAGTACAATTAATAAGATATGAATTACCAACATGAGCAATATTTACTTGAAGTCTGGATCCTAATAATATAGCAAAAGGGTAAGATACACAAGCATGTGTAACCAAGGGAATGAGAGCTTTATCAGTGGGTTTTTTCTGTAATATTATGTTGGCACTTGCTGCAAGTCTAAAAAGATCATAATGAGTGGCAGTGAGATTTTTAATTGGGTCCCTGGCAACCCAAATTGGTTCTACATATCCTGGAGAAAACCATCTCTGTAATTTTTGTGTGTTATCTTTATTTGTATAATTTTCATATTTTATGAGACCCATGTCACTTAGTCTTTTAAAATATTGAGAATAATCATAACCTCCTGACGAGATAGAGAAATCCCAAATTTCCAAATTAGTTCCTTCTGGGGTATGCTTTGAAGCAGGTATATGTTTAAATCCACAAGAGAGCCATCGGGGATGAGTGTTAGAATTACCATTCCAAAATTGATTTATATCTCTATATTTTTCAGTACACATGGGGAGTGGCATGAATGGAGCATTTTGAAAAGTCTCATTATTAATACAAAATCCCAAAGTCAATATTTGTAATTCCCAAATGGACCTTGGTTCAAATTTTTTATCGGATGGTGATGGATCAGGTGAATCAGTAAGAAAGATCCGATAATTTACAGGCAGGCACCCTAAAGGAGGGTAACCATATAAAGCTAAGCAAATAGGAGGGGAGTCTGATCTCCCTTCAAAATTTAACAGAGCAGAACTATTTGGTCTCTCATCATAGTCCTGCATTCCTCCAAGTAAATCTGTATCATTAGTTAATACCTTTATATGATCTGGGTCAAGCCAGCCCACAGGATGAATTAGAGGGGGTTTTGGTATATATGCCCAATAACTTTTCCCATATGTGACAGTAGACTGAGCTGCAATCAAAGACAGAATAGCAAGAAAAATAAACTCAGGCATCAGCGGTTTTTGTTGAGAGGTCACGAGCTCCTTCGCTTCCTTTGTCAGATGTCTCAGTTGAGTCCAAGTCGGTATCGCTTTCGGAGTCAGAGCCAGTTTCTGCAGGTTGGCCTCCGCTCTCCTCCGTTCTTGCTTTTGCTTTCGCTGCTGACTTTTTGTGAGGAGCCAAGCGGATGAGCCAGTCTGGGATCCAGATGGGGGAATCGGCATCCTGTGGGAACACACATGTATACCCCCTTCCAGAGGAAATTAAAACATCGGGGCCTTTCCAGGTCCCAGTTAAAAGATCTTTCCAGTAAACCAAAGGGAGTTGTTCTCGTTTAAGTCCTCCCCAATGTTTCATAGAAGGGGAGTTTCCTTCTGAATCAGTATTTAAATGATTTATGACAAATAAAGCATGGCTAAGCAAATGATGAGGAGAAAAATAGGAATTTGCAGTTTTAAGTCTCATAATTTGATTTTTAAGAACCTGATGTGTTCTTTCTATTATTGCTTGTCCTTGAGGATTATAAGGAATTCCTGTAACATGAGCAATTTTCCATTGCTGTAAAAAGGTTGCTAAAGCTTTTGATGTATAAGCAGGAGCATTATCAGTTTTTAGTTTCTGTGGCATACCCATAAGCATAAAGCTTTGTATTAGATGTTGAATTACATCTTTAACAGCTTTTCCAGTTCTGGCAGATGCATAGACCATATGAGAATAAGTATCCACGGTCACATGAACAAAGGCAAGTTTTCCAAACTCAGGGACGTGTGTTACATCCATTTGCCATAAGGCAAGGGCCTTAAGTCCCCGTGGGTTGACCCCCAGTTTTTGTGGATGGTAAACAGGAGGACATGTCCCACAATTTTTAACTATTTGTCTAGCCTGTTCTCTAGTTATATTAAACATTCTTTTTAATGCTAATGCATTTTGATGATGTAGATGATGACTTTCTTGAGCCTCTGTTACATTCATAACCAAACTTCTAGTCAAAGCATCAGCCATATAATTTCCTTTACTTCAGGGTCCTGGTAGATTAGAATGTCCATGTATGTGGCCTATATAAAATTTTTCTGTTCTATTTTTAATTAGTTTTTGAAGTGCCTGTAGCTGAGGCAAAATGTGTGAACTTCCAGACAGCAAGGCTGTCTCTATAGCTGGAAATAAACTAACCACATATTTTGAATCTGTAAAAAGGTTAAATTTTTCTGTATAAGTTTGAAAAGCCAATATTACTGCTTTTATTTCTGCCTGTTGTGCAGAAATTTTTTCTTTCACCTGTCCCACCAAAGGCTCATGATATTGTACATAAACTGCAAATTTTCCATTAGATGACCCATCTGTAAAAATACAGAGAGCTGCCTCTAAAGGTTGTTGAGAATATTTAGAGGGAAAAATTATTTCTGTTTCCTTATAAAATTCAATAAGGGGATGTTTTGGATAATGATATTTAATTTGTCCTGTATAGCCCTGTAAAGCTATACCCCAATCTTCATTTTCTGCTAACAATATTTCAAATTGTTTTTTATTATAAGGAATTATAATATTATTCATTTCTTTTCCAAACAGCTCTTTTGATCTTTGTCTACCTTTAATTATAAGTAAGGAGTACATATATGGATAAGACGCCAACATTTTTGATTGTACATGCGGCAAATGTACCCATTCTAATATTCCTGTTTGCCATAAACATCCTGTTGGAGTATAAGAAGTTTTAAAAATTATTAAATCCCAAGGAAATCTTTGCAATAAGGACATGTTTTACTTTTAGCACCTGATAAATTGGACTTTTCAACTTGAAAGCCAGGGCTTTTAAAAGCTATTGCATATATTTTGGGAGACCTTTTGGAATCTGAGTCCCCATGCCAGTGAATCTGAAATAAAGGGCTAAGTTCTCCGGTTTAAGTAATTTTAAATCAAGGCCTAATCCAATGATATTGCCTAATAATTCTGTGATAGTAAATTCATGGACCCTCAAGGATTTGATTCTTTATTGCTCTTCATTCTCCCTCTCTCTTCTAAAGAAGAGGGTGAGAGAGCGCTGCCCCCAAAATTCAGTTCTTTGGTATCATTTTGTTTTTTCACTCATCTTCACTCTGAAAGTGGGGTTCCCTTTTATGGATATTTTGATTTACTTTCACATCTTACCCCAGTGTTTGGCGGCCTTTTTTGGCCCATCTACGGCACAAAGTACCCCAGGAGGGGGTTTCCTTTTCCCTAAGGATTCCTATTCTTTCTTTAACCCATTAGGACAGGACCCTTTGCAATGTCCTGTCTCTCCCATTTAAACATGTGGGGGGAATCTGAGGAAATCCTGTCCTCTCCATAAGTCTTTTGTTTTTTATTTAATTTTTAATTGGAGGTTTGTGGGCACATTTTATACCAATCATTGTCCCAAAAGAGCGGCATAAGTTTAGAATCCCCCTTTCCCTCCCCCCCATCCCCCACCATCCAATCCATGATCAGTGTTCAGTCCATATGACTGTCCTGCATGTTAGGTATTTTTTTTTTTTTTGTGCATTTTAGTTTAAGTTTTCCATGAAAAGTAAACAGGCATCCTTCGTGCAGAAAAACCAATCTATAGACTGTTTTGTGCCCACCCCCAACATCCCACCATTCCAAGTGGAGGATTACCAGGGCTTGTATGTTCAATCAAGTTGATCAAATGATGTTGGTCCAGACTACACCGCCTGTAAGTCAACACGTTTCAACCCCAATTGAGCCTTACATTTAACCACGCCCCCCTCCTTTCCGCAGATTTGTTTCCCCTAGGCTAGAAAAGGGCACAGGGGTGATGAGAAGTAAAACTCTCCTCTCTCTCCTGGAGCTGTTGACTGGACTGGGTCAATTCTGGCTGTTTCCCTTTCATGGGCTGACAGTTTGTTTAGGAGTAACCTTTCGATCCTACTGGATCACCACTTTGTAGAAGAATGAAATTAAACCCTACCCCTCACCTTGTACAAAGGTCAACCCTCAAGATGGACCAAGACCTCAATGTGAAACCCCAAACTCTGGAGGGATAGAAGAAAGCTTGGCAGCAGAAACTACAAGACATAGGTTTAGGAAAAGACTTCCTAAATCAAAGCAAAGCCTTGAAAACAAACGACGACAATAAACAAAATAAATTTAAAAAAAAAAACTCAAAAGCTTCTGTACATCAAAGGAAGCAATAAGGAAGTGAGGGAGAAGACCCCAAAGTGGGAGGAAACCTTCACAGCAGATACATCTGACAAAGCATTAAATTTCAGAAGTAATACAGCTACTCAAAAACAAAGAAAAGAAGAACAAATGAATCACTCCAAAGATGGGCAAAGATCTGGAATAAAGACTTCACAGAGGAGGAATTAGAGATGGCTGAGAAACATCTTAAGAACTGTTCAAACATCTCTGATAATTAAGGAAATGCAAATTAAAACCACTTTGAAGATATCACCTTACTCCAATAAGACTGGCTAGGATCAGGAACAAAGAATGTTACCAATAGCCTGAGAAGGTTGCGGGGAAAGGGGAACTCAATCCCATTGCTGGTGGGAATGTAAACTAAGTAACAGCCACTATGGAAAGCAGTGTGGAGAACCCTTAAAAGACCAAATAGCCTTCCATTGGAACCCAGTTTCATCCACTCCTGGGTATATACCCACAAAGACACAAACTTACTTGCAAAAGATACATCCACAGCTATGTTTTTTATTGCAGCTTCGGTTCACATAAGCAAAAGCTGAAACCAGCCCCAGGTGCCCTTCAACTGACGAGTGGGATAGAGAGAAATAGTGGGTACATGTATACATGGAGTTCTTACTCAGCAGTAAAGAAGGGACAACATCATGAACTTTGCAGGTAATGGATGGAGCTGGAAAGACATTATGTTAAGTGAAGTAACACAGTCCCCAGAAAACAAAACGACAATGGGTGTCCCTCGTATGTGGATGCAGTACCAACAACCCAGATAAAAATATTCTCTCATGGAGAGGGAGATGCATGTAAAAAAAAACAACAAAAAGACTGCAAATCAGAAAAGGACTGAAATGGTGATTGGGGAAGGGGGAGGGATGGTGGGAAGAGGGACCACGGATGTATATTCAATCAAGGCATATTTAATTGAATGTGAGTTCAGCAAGTACTCGTTTCAGTTCACCTAGACACCTGTTCTACAAGATACAGGGTGTTTTAGGACTTATATAAAGATAAATATGTGTATCATTAAACACATTGGTTACAGACTCTGGAAAAAAATACGTAAATGAATTGAAGTTAAAATGTAATAATAAGTTTGCTTGTTGTTCCGCACATTTGTTATTTACACAAAATCCTCAGAAATACTTGGGAATTGGCACATACAAAAGTTCTCTATAATTTCCTTGTTGTACAAAAGTATCACCCTGGTACAATCTCTTCTTAGAATGAGTTTAAATGCAAAATTAGTTTTGCTTCCCAAATTAATCATAAATTAGCAACCCAAACAACATGGGTAAATTTGAGAAATGAAATCTGGTGCCTTGAATTCCACCTATAGTTTTTAATGTATAATACAACTGTCTTCTTGGAGACTCATGAGTTTAAAAAAGGAGGGGGGCGATAACGACCTAGACCAAATGAAACATTTCTAGTCCAAAACCTTGCAATTTCAATTTGAAAACTAACTATGGGAAAGATTTTATGGTTCCAACAAGCAAAAGGTCACCCAACTAACGCTGAGAAAGAAAGAATACAGCTTTTGGCATTGAGTAGGAGTTACCAAAAAATGGCAACTGAAAGGTTGACCCGTCTCTGAAACAACGGAAGGAGAAAAAGGCCTTCAAATTGGCCATATAAACATCGAACCCTTCTTGTGGAATCCCATACATGTACACTAATATTTATAATATGATTTCCCTAAATGAACTTATCCTTCTTAGGTGGCAAAAGCAAAAGGTTTTTAATATGACTTTCCTTGCCCTTCCCCCCCCCCCACCCATAACAAAGGATAAATATGAGATATGGATTGAGTCCAGTTCCCAACTGTAATAATTGGAAGAACACTATTATAAAGAGGTATTCTTAATAAACCGGTAAATGCCTTGCTTTTAATTGACTAATAGACAAGAACTGTGGAAAAGGAATTATAATCCTGTTCAGAACCAAATATAATACTAGAATCCCTTGGGCTGAATGCACTTAGGCAAAGTATATATGCAGGGCTCGTTGCATCAGATCCAATGGATTTAGGGTTCTACCAGAGGGATGTTGGCAGGGGATTTCCAAGGCCCCCACAAAGGTAGGCTCCCTTGCCCCTAAGTTGGTATACCTGCAAGGAGGAGAGGCGATAAGACCAGGCTTGCCGAAGACCTGACGTTAACATGGGAAGGGATGTATTGAGAGACCCGCACATGCAAGGGTACAGATGGCCTGTCGTGGAATCCAGAAGTGATACCAAAGGCCACTAAACAAATAAAGCCAAAATAGGGTTCCCCTGAGTCCAGCAAGACCATCACCAATCACACCCAAGCACAAACTCACCTGCCCTGGAAAACTGTGGCAGCAGAAAGGCAGCACCAGTGCCTGTAATATCCAAATCTAATTGGCTGTTGAGACCTCTTCTACCTTGGATGAAATAGACCCATGGGCTGAAAAGTGCCACAAGCCTAACCATCCTCTCAAGTTAAGGAGATGTCATATGCCACAGTAAGACCTGTTTTTATATTTTATTCAGGAGGGTAAAATAGGTAATTCAGAATTGAATAACATAATCACCAACATATGGTGTCTATGCCCAAAAGTAACCTACCAGAACTAATTAGTGCAGCTCACATAAGTTCTTTATTCTACTAGGCCACTATTAAAGTCTGGTCCCTTCATTGCCTGCCAAAGCAAAAGAAGCACATACCTTGGACACTCGTCTGGGCCTGAGGCACTTCAACACAGGCACTGTTAAGTATTAGAAGTCCTGTATAGGTACTCCTGTTTGGTTTATAGTGGACGCCATAATGAGTGTCCCTGACCAGAGAGCAACATGCATTACCTTACCTTGGACACACCCTGGACTTGTCGTGAAAGCGATTTCAGTCCTGTTACCCGCGTCTGATTGTGGGTCAACATTCTGCTGAATGCTTCCTCAAGCCTAGAACACAAACTCTTGAAAGCTTTCTTATTTTCTCTTTGCCCACTTTATTCGAGAGGATATTAGATAATAATGATAGTAAAGTGGAATTAAGATATACGTAGTAAGGCGCGAAACCAAGGAGAGCGAAAAAAAATTCCTATTAAATAAAATCTAAAATCCCTCTAGAATATCGTCTCTTATTGTTGAGACCTTTTAATCTCTGTCTCCTCCATCATATGTATTTAAAAACCGAAAGAAACAATATTATTGTCTTGTTTTTGACCACTGTGTGCCCCAGACGCTTCTTCACAAGATTCTCGACACTTAACTCGATTGAAGTCCCTTTATCGCGTTCCACCGGCACCTGGCGAGACCTTTCCTGTTTCGGTGAAAAAGAAAAAGAGAAGAAAGATTACCGTTTCCCAAGGGTCACCTGGTTTCAAGGCGCCACCTGCCCTACCTGATATTGCTGGCATCGCGGTACCGGGGTCTGCTTCCCAGGGGTCCGGGTGTTATGCACAGAGTCACTCTTTGGAGAGGAGAAACACGGGGTTTCAGTGAAAACGGCTTAAAGAAAAAAACAAGAGAGAGTTTTTCCCTGGTATCTGTAAGCAATTTTATATGAGCTCAAGGCTAGTTTTTGATTTCTTTATTGAAGTAATTCAGAAGAAACAGCAAAGGAAAGTTTGACAAAACTTCCAGAACTTCTTGGACCCCAAGTGTTTACCCAACTAACAATTTACCCAATTTTCAATTACATTAACCAAAGTACATAGTCATGGGCAATGGTTTGGCAGATTACAGCATAATACATCTTTGAGTTTAACAATGGTCCAAAATAGCAGGCACAAGTCTGGAAAAAAAACCTTTTCTTGAATGAGAAAGATTTGTGGCTTTTCTTTTTATTATTACTTTATAACTAAAAATACCTTACTTTGTGATCTTAAAGTTTTTCTTTTTCTGTCTCCCAGGGAAAATGCTCGGGCCAATGTAATGCACCCCGGAGTCAAATTTTCCAACATGTCTTGCTTTGGGTACAGTGGTGTGCCACATATTACTTATTGTTAAATTTAATTAATATAGTTTGTTTTTTGCTGTGGTGTTACAAGCACTCAAAGGAGGCCTAGCTTTAGCATTTTTGCATGAAGTTTAAAGTAATAGTAAAGAAAACCCACTACCCATCCTAATATAAACCCATCTATCTTTCCATTTATTATATGTTCCTGTGAAAGGAGGGGAGAATCAGGGACCTTTGTATGTTATTTTTTCTTAAAGGAGGAGCCCACCATCTGCCTTTAATTAAATAATGCCTCCCCGTCATACACAACTGCCCATGGAATTCCATATTCTCCAGTAACAGTCATTGATATAAAACATCATTTTTACGCATTATCCGTTTTGAACTTTCTTCAAAACATTTATTATTTTGTAATTGGTCTAGTGATATCACTCATGTATTTTTGTTTTTCAATGAATTTTGCAAGAGCTTTTAAAGAAAAAAGAAAAGGGTGTACTCAAAAATATTTTTTATTTATAATTTGACAAGATTTATAAGAAAGTTCTGCTCCAGAATGGCCAAGAACTGGGGGAGGTATTTGGCTTAATCTAGTGCCAAACTCCCAGAACAAATCTAGGTAACTCTGTCCTTTGTCTATAAGGAACATTTAATTAAACTTGAGAGAGGACTTTGTTGTATTTAGAAAGTATATTGTAACTAAGAAAGACAGCATGCCAAGCCCAGCACCAAGGAAGCATGACATCTTAGGAGCATATTGGGAAATGGTCAAGGCTGAGCACTCTGTCAGGGACCTCCAGGGGGTCAGGCCCTGAAGGACTTTGCTCCCCCGCCTGCCTCGAATATGACTTTCATCACAGCTCATACACAAGCGACACTGGAGTTGGTGTAACATTTCTCAATCATCTTTATTTCATCACTTGTGAAGTCTCTGTTCAGCTCTTGACCACATTTTTTGCGTGGATCATTTGCTTTCTTCATCCTTTGTTTTTTTATTGGTTTATATACTCTGCATGTTAATGCTCTGTCAGATGTATCACTGGTGAGGGTTTCCTCCCACTATGTGGGTTTTCTCCTCACTTCTTTGGTTGTTTCTTTGCGATACAGAAGCTCTTGAGTTTAATCAGGTCCCATTGTCAATTGTTGACCTATTTCCTGTGAAGCTGCTGTGTGATTTAGAAAGTCTTTTCCTATGTCTATGTCTTGTAGGTTAGTACCAATGTTTTCTTATTTTCAGAGTTTTGGGTTTCACACTGAGGTCTTTGATCCCTTTGGAGTTGATTATTGTACAGGATGAGAGGTATGGGTTAATTTTATACTTCTACAAGTGGTGATCCAATTTTTTTTTGGTCTTTTCGAGACAGGGTCTCCCTGAAGCCCCAGCTGTCCTGTGAGTCATTCTGTAGAGCAGGCTGGCCTTGAACTCACAAAGATCTGCCTGCCTCTGCCTCCCAAGTGCTAGAATTAAAGATGTGTGCCACCACGCCTGGTGTGGTGATTCAATTTTGCCAACACCATTTGCTGAAGAGGCTGTCTTTCCTCCATTGGGTATTCTTGGCCCCTTTGTCCAATATGAGGTGGCTGAAATAGCATGTGCTCGTTTGGATTTTGTTCCATCGATCTAAGGTCTGTTTTTTATCAATACCAGGCTGCTTTTATGACTATGGCCCTGTAATATAGTTTGTAGACTGGTATACTAATACCCCTTGTATTACTCTTTTTGTTCAGGGTTGTTTTGGCTGTCTAGGGTCTTTTGTTCTTCCAGATGAACTTTAAGGTGTTTTTTCCTAGGTCTGTGAAGAAGCCTGTGGGAATTTTAATTGGGATTGCATTGAATCTGTATATTGGTTTGTGCAGGATGGTTATTTATACTATGTTAATTCTTCCAATCCATGAACATGGGAGATCCTTCCATCTTCTGGTGTCTTCTTCAGTCTCCTTTTTCAGCAATTTATAATTTTCATTGTAGAGATTTTGAATGTCTTTAGTCAGGTTTGTTCCTAGATATTTGTTTGAGGGTATTGTGAATAAGCAGGGTGCCTTCTATTCCTTCTCTGATTATTTGTTATTGGTATAAAGAAAGGCTACAGAATTTTCTAGGTTAATTTTGCATCCTGCTACTTTACTGAAACTGTTAAACGTTTCTAGAAGTTTTCTGGTGGAGTTTTTAGTGTCCCTTATGTAACCTGTCATGTCATCTACAAAAAGGGATAGAATTAACTCTTCTTTTCCAATTAGAACTCCTTCAATTTCCTTTTCTTGTCTTATTGCTCTAGTGAGCATTTCAAGAACTATATTGAAAAGGAATGGGGATGGAGTCAACCTTGCTGAGGTCCTGACTTTAAGGGGAATGTTTCTAATTTTTTCCCCATTTAGAGAAATGTTGGCTGTGGGTTTGTTATATATGGCTTTAACTGTGTTGAGGAATGTTCCCTACAGTCCAATTCCCTCTAGGACTTTAAACATGAATCAGGTAGAATTTCATCAAAGGTCTTTTCTGCATCAATTTCGATGACCATGTATTTTTTGTCTTTCAGTCCATTTAGGCGATTTATGATTTATTGATTTACCTATGTTGAACCATCCCTACATCTTTGGTATGAATCCAACTTGGTCAAGATGTATTACCCTTTTGATGTGGATCTGTATGTGGTTTGCAAGTAGTTTTTGAGAACTTTTGCATCTATGTTCATTAATAAAGTGGGTCTATAGTTGTCTTTTTTGGTTGTATCTTTGCCTAGTTTGGGTATTAGAGTGATATTGGTTTCATAGAAGGAATTGGGGATATTTCCCTCTGTTTCTATCCTTTTGAATAATTTGAGTAGTAATGGTTGTAGGTCCTCCTTAAATGTCTGATAGAAATCTCCCCTGAATCCATCTGGGCCTGGGCGTTTTTTTAGTTGTGAGCTTTTTCTTTACAGTTTCAATATCTTCATATGTTATGGGTCTGTTTAAGTTGTCAATCTCTTCTCGGTTAAGCTTTGGTGATTTCCAGGATTTCAGATAGTCATCCATTTCTCTTAGGTTTTCAAATTTAGTAGAATATAGTTTTTTTAAGTATTCCCATATAATTTTCTGGATATTTTTGTTGTTTGTTGTGGTGTTTCCCTTTTAATCTCTAATTTTATTGATTTGAGTTGCTTTTTCTTTCTTTTGGTCAACTGGGCTAGAGGTCTATCTTATTTATCCTTTCAAAGAATCAGCTCTTGGATTCATTGATTTTGTATTGTTCTCCATATTTTCATTTCATTGATTTACACTCTGATTTTTTACTATTTCTTCCTGGCTGTGGGTTTAGGTTTTATTTGTTGTTTTCTCTCCAGTGTTAGTTGAAATTTAAAGTCGTTTATTTATGCTCTTTCTGTTTTCATAATGTGGGCTCTTAGTATACAAACTCTCTTAGTACTGCTTCTACAGTGTCCCATAGGTTTTGTTGTGATGTATCATCCCTTGCATTTAGTGTCAGGAATGTTTTTATTTCTTTCTTATTTGTCCTATGACCCATTTGTTATTCAGGGGTGTGTTGTTTAGTCTCTATGAGATCTTGTAGTTAGTAAGGCTCTTTCTGGTGTTGATATCAATCTTTACTGCACTGTTGTCATAATAGAATGCATGGAATTATTTCAAGATTTTTGTATTTGTTGAGGTTTGCTCTGTGTCTCAGTATATATTCAATTTTGGAGAATGTTCCATGGGGTACCAAGGAGAAATTATATTCTTTGGTGTTTGGGTCGAATATTTGGTAGATGTCTGTTAGGTCCATTTGGTGGATAGTGTTGTTCAGTTTAGATGTCTCTCTGTTTGTTCTTTGTCCAGTTGACCTGTCCAATGGGCTCAGTGGGGTATTGAAGTCTCCCACTATTAGTGTTTTGGGATTAATCTGAACTCCTACAGAATTGGGCTTATCTATGTTTATGATTGTGAAATCTTCGTGATTGATTGATCCTTTGATAAGAATGTAGTGACCCTCTTCAATTCTTCTGATACATTTTATTTTAAAGTCTTTTTTTGTCTGATATTAGAATGGCAACTCCTGCTTTTTGGTACTATTTGCTTGGAATTTTTCTTCCATCCTTTCACCTTCAAGGTGAGATGATTTCTTGTAGACAACAAAGAGATGGATTCAATTTCTTAATCCCTTCTCCCAGCCTGTGTCTCTTGATTGGGGAGTTCAGACAATCAATATTTAAAGTTAGTATTGAGAGATGTATATTGCTTCCCTTTAATTTATGTTCTGTTTGAATATTTGGTCTAGGTTTGTATTTCTGTGGTTATACCTTCCTCAATTACTCTGTCTTGTTGCTTGGGTATAGCTGCTTCTTTCCTCTGTCCTCTGAATTGCTTCAAGTATTTTCTGAAGGGTTGGATTGCTAGACACTTATTCTTTCATCTTGTTTATGTCATGAAAGATTTTTCTTTCTCCATCCACTGTTATTGACATTTTTGCTGGGTAGAGTAACCTGGGTTGGCATCTCATTTAGGACTGGAGATAATTTGGTCCAAGTTCTTCTGCATTTCATTGTTTGCATTGAGAAGTCAGCTGTAATTCTGATGGTTTTCCCTTTAGATGTAACTTGTTCTTCTCTTGTGGATTTCAGTATTCTTAGTTGTGAGTGGCCAGCATTTTGACTATGATACGGCATGGGAAATTTCTTTTCTGATCTTGTCTATTTGGTGTTCTGTGTGCTTCTTTTATTTGTATAGGTATAAATTTTCAGTTTGGGGAAACTTTCTTCTATAATTCTGTTGAATATCTGGTCAATAATCTTTTCCTAGGATTCTTTTCCTTCTATCCCTATGATACAGAGGTTTGGTCAACTCATGGTGTCCTACATTTCCTGATTATTCCACTCTTGTGGTTTATTTTTCATAATCTTTCCTTGACCACTCCAGTTCTTCCATGTAATCGTCTAATCTTATATTTTATTTTATTTTTTGTTTGTTTGTTTGTTTGTTTGTTTGTTTGTTTGAGACAGGGTCTCCCTGTAGCCCCAGCTGTCTTGGAACTCACTATGTAGACCAGGCTGGCCTTGAACTCAGAGATCAGCTTGCCTCTGCCTCCCGAGTGCTAGGATTAAAGGCATGTGCCACCTCGCCTGACTTAAAGACAGTTCTTAGCCACCATGTGGGTGCTGGGAAACAAACCTCGGTCTTCTGCAAGAGCAGTCAGCACTCTTAACTGCTGAGCCATCTCTCCAGACTCTGTGATAGTTCTTTTAATATTTGTGTCCTGGCTTACCTCTGTAGACAATCTCCCAGGCCCGCTGGGGAATTTTGGGGTCTGACCGAAAGAGTAGGAGTGAGAGGCACAGAGTCAAGACACAGAACCTGGGAGCTGAGTGAACACAGACAGAGGGTGAGCTGTTGTGGACTGGTTTGTTGGGGACCGGATTAGGGGTTGTGTACTGTTCACATTCCTGCTTATGATTGGCCCAGGTCTGCAAGCTGCTTGTATGCACTCACCTGCCTAGGGCAGGTTAGGTTGATGAGGGACAAGCTCTGTGCATGCCTAATTCTCAGCATATTAGCTACTACATTTCCACCCTTTGTATTTAATTTTGCATGAGGAGCAGTCCAGTGGGAGCTCAGGTGCTATGCCTGAAACTTTTTGACCCCACCTCTGGCATACCATTTGACTGCATCTGTGTTAGGCTGCCCTGGTTTTGCAGGGTCTTACCCATTTTTGACTGGCCAGCCACTGAGGGAAGAAGCCAGAAGCAGTACTGCAGAGAGGAGAGATGAGCTCATTCCCATGAATTGTGGATGGATGAGAGCCAGATGCGTATCACCTCGTCAGGAGGAGTGCATGCAGAGTCCCTATTTACCCTTGCTGAGAGGACCTGGGCCGTTGTTTTGTTGACTGGCATTGGCTGCGGGCAAAGTGAAACAGACACCTGAAGAGAAAAAGGCAGAGAAAGACCATGTGGTAGAGGATGCCCCAGGTGACCAATGTAGCAGGATGAAAAATGGACTTTAGCTTAGACCACACCTGTGAAACAAAGCTAGTATATTAGTGAGGTCGTTTGTTGGGGGCTCAGGTTTCAGACCTGCTAGAATCACCTGGAGCAGCCTGCCACTGCTCCAGGCAGGTAAAAACTTAAGACAAATTGACTCTCGGGGTGTGGACAATTGATTTGCTCATTTGTGGCAGAGAGGCTGGTGACTGGAGGACCTAGATCGGAGCCCTAAGACCTGGCAGAGTGTGGCTGCCCAGCCGGGTTGCCCCTCCCCCTTGTAGCTGGAAGATGTCCTGGGAGCAAAGCATTCCCAGTGTTAAAGGACTATGGATGCCAACCCAGAATACTTTACCCAGCAAAAATGTCGATTACAGTTGAAGGAGAGAGAAAAATCTTCCAAGACATAAACAAGATGCTAGAATACATGTCTGGAAAACCAACTCTCCAGAAAATACTTGAAGCAATTCAAAGGGCAGAAGAGAGGAGCAACTATCCTCAAACACCTAGGAAAAGAAACTAATAAAAACATAACCATAGGAGTAGAATCAGAGACTAAAAGTCCAAATGGATAATAAGTGTACCGTCCAGCGGCATGAACCATCGGAGGCAGACCGGGAATTAATCACTCAGTCAACTTGTTCTTTGTAGTTTCTTTTAATGGTACCATTTTCTTCTTAACTTTTATAATTCCTAATGCTACTAACAATTGCTAGCAATTACTAATGCTACTAGCCACTAATGCTACTAACAACAACAGCATAGAAACCAAGAATATTTATACCAGTAATGAGCCAACCGGCAGACAGATTATATAACAGTAGTCGACCAATCAACAGATAAGTTTTGCATCTATAGATACAATTTCTTATGTAAGATATTATGTTCATGAAGTTGACAAGGTAACATAACATATCTTAAAAGTTACTGAAGCATGCACACTGTGCTCTTCAGCCAGTGCCTTTTGGCTACAGACCAAGCGCCATTTCTCTTCAGCCTGTCACTTCAGGCACTCTTTGTCTCCCACAGTTCCCCCTTTTTGTTTTACAAAGGGAAGAGAGTCGTGGGACTACCACGCACTCAAGATAGACCTTGTCTGTCTTAGGCGTCTCTACATCTCAGCACTGTCTTACCCGTTATCGGAGTCCTGACTCTAAGCATCAGGGTCCTGTCTTAAGTTGATCATTCTAGGATGTGGACTTACCCATCTTTGACTACTGGTCATCTAACTGGATGAGTCATTTTTTAACATTTTTTTAGAGCAAAATCTAAACTATAAGAGCAACCCTGTGCACTGGCTGCTCCCACAACTCAGCTCATTATAGTCCAACAGAGCATGCCCAGGAGTTAAAACAATGGACTCGTCATCTATGAACTATAAAAAGATGACAAGAGATGCTAAGTCCATCACTCCTGTCCCAGCACAGTCCATAGTTTTTCCAATTTTAGTATAATCCAGTCCATAGTTGATTAGTTGTTTCAAATTAGTGATAGGTACATAGCTCCTGGGCCTGTTGGGTGCCAGAACCTGTCCAAGACCCACCTCCCCAAAAAAATCCTGTAGGTAAATATAGAAAAACAGTGCAGGAGGCATGCCCTCTGCCATGCCTCACTCAAGCCATGTCTGAGTTTTCACAAATTTTTCCTTTTTTAGTTTTCAAAGTAAGAAGTTTCATCCAGACTAAATTCAGATTCTCTTGATTTGGCTAACACAACAAAGATAGATTAATACAAATAGACTAATTACAATAGCTAAAACTCCAAACATGTCCCCAGAAGTATGAGTCATTCTTTGTAACATTCCTTTTGGATCTAATCCTGTAAGATTATCAGCAAATATTTGTGCAACAGTAGCAGCATCATCATTAAACATACTTTTAGCAAAGTATCCTCAATTTCTCTTTTAAGTTTTATAATTTTTGCCTTTATTGCTGTATTACCATGCACATAAGCTTGAAACTCCATCCATTCCATAACAGTTTCATTGTATTTTAATTTAGTAATATAGAAAGTAGTTGAGTTCCAATCACATCTAAGATGCAATTGTTCCTGCAATGACAACATCGTTTTTCCTAACCACCCTACCATTTGTTTTAACACATGTATTTTAGTTTGTAAACGGGAGTCAATTTCAACTTGATGGGACCACATAGTATAAGAATCTTGATGCCATTATTCTACAAAGTGTTTAGTTTGAATAGTAGTATGTAAAGCAATACCAGACAGCAGCAGTTGTAGTAACTGCGATAAGGCTCAAAATTACAGCAACAATTCCTATCATATGCTTAACATGCTTTAAAATCTTCTTAAAAAATTCCAAAATTACAGGATCTAAAGGATCATGAGCCCAAGGCTTACCAAGATTTATAGGCATCCAAATGTGAGTTTTCTGTTGCAAAATCATTAAAGATTCATTACCATAATACTAACAGAAGTATTAATACAGGAAAATAGTCTACATTCAATACAGGAAATATTAGATGAAAAACTGAAAGTTCCTATAAGAATTACATAAGGCAAAGGTACACAAGCAGTAATATTAGTGCTACTAAATTTTTTAAATGTATAGATAGCAGCTGACTGAAAAGTCCCAGCAAAACTTCCATTAAACATGTGTATTGGCTTGATAGCTGCAGCCAATTTACACAGATGAGTTTGCACCACAGCAGGAGATGTCAAAATGGCCAATTGATTGTCTGCAATACCGCCATCACACCAAGCCATTAACTGTTGCCTATCATAGATGGTGTCTTCCTCTTTTGGGTCCTTGGTCATTCTGACTGTTTTAAGCAAACCACAAGTAACAGCATTCCATTTTAAATAAGTTTTAACAAATAGCCCATATGGTCCCCAATTAACCCATCGATTTTTAATAATTTTTCCAAATTTACCTAAGCATTTAGACCATATAAACGTTTTATATTTCAATCCAATATAAGTAAAATCAGGGCAATTTGGCAATGGCAATTTTATTTCTCTAATAACATTATCCCATGTCTGATATATAGACCACACACAAAGCTGCTGTAAGCATGTCCGGCTTCTGGTTATATTTATTTCTGGCAATAACCAGTGTTGGTATGCCAAAGGCAAGCAAAATTCACCAGAGCCTAAACAAATGGGAATCTTTTCTATGATATGAGTAAAATTATATTTAGTGCCATCATTAATATTTGAGGAAGTAAAATCATTCCATGGTGGGGAGAGAATCTTTGGAGTAGTATACACTTGTAAATCCATATCTCCCCAATACATAGTTTCTAACATAGGAGGATTAGGAATATAAGCCCAATAATTTACATTTACTGCTTGGCCAAAAGAAATAGTAGAATGTAAAACACACATGGCTAAAAACAAATTTTCAGTAGCAAAGTGTTTTATAACTTTTTTAGGTGGGTTAGCAGCTAGGATCCACATTGCTGTCATCTCTGGCATCATCCTGATTGTCTGTTGGAGGGCTTATCTGTCTAATTAGCCATTCCAGAATCCACTGCAGCACCTTTTCGTCCTGGGGAAAAACACAAACACTGCCTCAGCCCCAGAGGACTGCTCTACATAATCTTAATTCATACCAGCCAGAGTTTCCAGCATGCTAACAGTGAAAGGCACCTGAGGGCCATAAGTGGCCACAGCTTCTTTTAACTGCTTAATTGATTTAAAGTCTAGCAGCTGGTGATATCTTCGTTGATTCTGGTCCTCTATGACAGGCCATTACCATTCCCTTTCAGAGTCACTGCTAACTTTAATACCTTTTTATACAGGTGGTAACTTCATCAACATCCCAGATGGAGGCTAATGCCCTCCCTCTGTCTTGTTTTATCTCCTTCCACGGCCTCACTCTGTCTCCTTTTATCTCTTCCCATGGGGGAGGTGGAGGCTTCACTGGAAGTGGATCCTTTTCCAAATCTTGTTCTAGCTTATCTCCACTTAATTTTTCCCTCTCTGATTCCTCTCCATTTCTTTCAGATTCTTGCTCTTATTACCTCCAATGTTTCCTTCCCACGGGAGATTTGAGCCTTAACCATAGGCTTAGCGGAGCCAAGGCATTCTCTAATTAACTGCCACATTGGAAATGTTCCCTTAGGAAGTGGCTCTAAATCTTCTTCTCTAAGTCTTTTTTTATGTTCCCAATGAAGAATGTTTAAAAACCCTTCTTCCAGAAACCATGGACTCACCTTTAACATGGTTTTCACATAAGTTTTGCTGTACTATCTTTTATAGCAGTCCCATTGAACTTTAACCACCTTTTATGACTCTAGTAATCTGATTTCTTGATATTTCTGAGCCCATTTTATTTATTTTCTGGCTCCCTTTTCCTTTTTTTATTTTTTATTTTTTTACTTTTAGATTTAATTTTTTATATCTTATATCCATGTTCCCTTAACACTCTGGGCACAGAGATTTTTTACCTGTAGGGTTTCTCAGTTGCTCCCCCATGCCGATGAAACTAAAGTGCTGCAGCAAGGTCCCCATATCCCCAGTTAACCAGAAGAAAGAAGGAGCAATGCCAAATCAATAGAATCTGTGATGAAAGGGGAAATATCACAACAGACAATAAAAAGATCAGACAATCATATGAGAATACTTCAAGAACCTATACTCTACCAAGGTTGAAAACCTAGAAGAAATGGATGAATATTTGAAAACAGGGAAATCACCAAAGATCAACCAAGAAGAGATCGACAGCCTAAATAGACCAATAATACAGGAAGAAATTGAAGATATAATAAGTAGCCTCCCAACCAAAAAATGCCCAGGCCCAGATGGTTTCACAGCAGAATTCTATAAAATATTTCAAAAAGACTTACAACCATTACTAAAGTTGTTTAGGATACAAATGGAGGGAGTTCTCCCAGACTCCGTCTATGAAGCCAGCATCACATTATTACCAAAACCAGGTGAAGATACAACCAAAAAGGAAAACTATAGACACATCTCCCTAATGAACGCAGATGCCAAAATTCTAAACAGGATATTGGCAAATCGCATACAGACCCACATCAAGAAGATCATCCATCATGACCAAGTTGGATTCATACCAGAGATGCAGGGATGGTTCAACATATGAAAATCAATAAATATCATCAAGCATATAAATGGACTGAAAGACAAAAACCACACCACCATCTCAATTGATGCAGAGAAAGCCTTTGACAAAATCCAGCATCCCTTCATGCTTAAAGCCCTAGAGGGAATTGGATTGGAGGGATCATTCCTTAATGTAATCAATGCCACATACAGGAAACACACAGCGAATATCATCCTAAATGGGGAAACAACAGAAGCATTCCACTTAAGGGTAGGAACTTGGCAAGGCTGCCCCCTGTCACCACTCCTTTTCAATATTGTGCTTGAAAGACTTGCTAGGGCAATAAGGCAAGAAAAGGAAATTAAAGGAGTTCTAATCAGAAAAGAGGAAGTCAAGCTATCCCTTTATGCTGATGATATGATTGTCTACTTAAGGGATGCTAAGAACTCCACCAGGAAACTGAGAATGATTAAGAACTTCAGCAAATTGGCAGGATACAAAATAAATCTAGAAAAATCAGTAACCTGGGGCTGGAGAGATGGCCTAGCGGTTAAGAGCGCCGACCGCTCTTACAGATCGACCCGAGTTCAATCCCCAGCACCCACATGGCGGCTGAAAACCGTCTGAAACTCCAATTCCAGGAGAACTCCAGTTCCAGGGGAATCCGAGACCCTCTTCTGACCTCCGCAGCATTGCATGACATGGGTACACAAACCTGCATGCAGTCAGTACATTCATGCACATACAGAAATAAATACAAAAAGTTAAATAAAAAAAAGAAAAATCAGTAACCTTTCTCTATACCAAAAATAAGTAACTGAAGAAGGAATACAAAGAGACCTTCCCTCTCAGAAAAGCCTCAAAAACAATAAAATGCCCAGGAACAAACCTAACCAAAGACACTAAGGATCTCTACAACAAAAATTTTAAACCTCTGAAGAAGGAAATTGAAGAAGACATCAGAAGATGGACAAACCTCCCATGCTCATGGATTGGGAAAGTAAATATAGTAAAAATGTCCATTCTACTTAAAGTCATATACAGATTTAATGCAATCCCAATCAAAATCCCCAAGAGCTTCTTCACGGGTTTGGAAAAAAATCCTCAATTTCATTTGGAAAAACAAAGGACCCGGAATAGCCAAAGCAACCCTGGGTGAAAAGAGCAATAGAGGGGGATCGCTCTACCAGACATCAAACTATACTACAGGGATGTAGTAAAAAAAACACCTTGGTACTGGCACAGAAACAGACCAGTTGACCAATGGAATAAAACTGAAGATCCAAACTTGAGCACGTACAATTTCAGCCATCTCATATTTGACAAGGGGGCCAAGAAGACATATTGGAGGAAAGACATCTTCAGCAAGTGGTGTTGGCAAAACTGGATCACCACCTGTAGAAGAATGAAATTAAACACCTACTTCTCACCCTGTACAAAAGTCAATTCCAGATGGATTAAAGACCTCAACGTGAAACCCAAATCCCTGGAGGTTATAGAAGAGAAGCTTGCCAGCAAACTACAAGACATAGGCGTAGGAAAAGACTTCCAAATCAGACAGCAGCTACACAAGAAATAAGATCGACAATTGACAAATGGGACCTCATTAAACTCAAAAACGTCTGTACACCAAAGGAAACAATAAAGGAAGTGAAGAGAAAACCCACAGAATGGGAGGAAACCTTCACAGCAGATACATCTGACAAAGCATTGATTTCCAGAGTATACAAGCTACTCAAAAAACAAAGAAGAAAGAAAACAAATGAATCACTTAAAAGATGGAGCAAAGATCTGAATAGAGACTTCACAGAAGAGGAATTAGAGATGGCTGCGAAACATCATAAGAAGTGTTCAACATCGCTGGTGTCATCTTAATAATTAAGGAAATGAAAATTAAAACCAGTTTAAGATATCATCTTACTCCAATAAGACTGGCTAGGATCAAGAAAACAAATGATACCAAGTACTGGAGAGGTTGTGGGGAAAGGGGAACACTCATCCATTGCTGGTGGGAGCATAAACTTGTACAGCCACTATGGAAAGCAGTGTGGAGAACCCTTAGAAGACTCAAAATAAGCCTGCCATTTGACCCAGGCATACCACTCCTGGGTATATACCTACAACACTCATCTTACTGCAGAGATACATGCACACCTATGTTTATTGCAGCTCTGTTCACAATAGCAAAAAGCTGGAACCAACCCAAATGCCCCTCAACTGAAGAGTGGATAGAGAAAATGTGGTAAATGTACACAATGGAATTCTATGCAGCAGTAAAGAAGGACAACCTCATGAACTTTGCAGGTAAATGGATGGAGCTAGAAGACATTATGTTAAGTGAAGTAACACAGTCCCAGAAAAACAAACGACAAATGGAATCCCTCATACGTGGATGCTAGTGCCAATAACCCAGTTATAAATATTTCTTGCGGAGAGGGATGCATATTAAAAGAACAACAACAGAAAGACTGCATCAGAAAACTGACTGAAATGGTGGGAGGGGCTGGAGAAGGACATGGGTGTATATTCGATTAATGCATATATAATTGATGTGAGTTCAACAAGTATCCAATTTTGCCCAGACACTTTCTACAGGTTACATGGTGTTTTAGCACTTAGTAAAAGTAAATATGTGTATATTAAACAATGTTGGTTTTAAGGCTCTGATAAAAACTGTAATGCATCTGAGTTAAATCGAGATATAAATTGCTGTTGTCCACATTTGTTTTACTTAAAATCTGTATAACAATAATTTTCGGATTGGCACATACAAATGTTCTCTATAATTTTTCTGTTGTACAGTATCACCTTGTAGCATTCTCTTTCACCTATAGGATGATTTAACTTAAAAATAAAGTTTGTTTCCCAAGTTAATCACATACAGTCACCCAAAACTGGATGGGTGAATTTGATGAAATCTGTGCCTTGATTCCACCCTATAGGTATGTATAGTACAACTGCCTTTTTGAGACTCATGGGTCAAAAAACAAAAACCTAAAATAAAAAATGGGGATACAGATAGATATGAATCCTTTTTGTCAAAAACCTTGTAATTCAAATCATAAAACTCACTTTGGGAAAAGATTTGTATGTTCCAACAAGTCAAAATGTCACCAACTTAATGGCTGAGAAAAAAAAGACACAGCTTTGCATTGAGTAGGATGTACCAGAAAGTGCCAGCAGAAAGGTTGGCCTGTAACATTGAAAGGAAGAAAAGCCTCAGATTGCTACAAACATCAAACCCCTCTGTGGATCCTACTTGTAACAACTATGTATAATGAGTAATAATGAAACTTACCTTCTAGTTGCCACAAAGGTTTTAATACGAGAGACATTCTTACCTCCCCCCCCATAGAACAAGGAGAAATATGACGATGATGAGGTCATTCTCCAACTGTAAATTGGAGCCAATGTTATAGAGGCAATCTCTTATAAAACCAGTAAAACTGCCTTCTTTTATTGACTAATAGACATAGGAACTGTGAAAAGGACTATTCTCTATTCAGAACCAAATATAATACTAAAGTCTCCTTAGGATATGCACTTAAGCAAAATATGTTAATACAGGAGCTCTGACATCAGCAATTGATTATTCTACCAAGGAGACATTGGCCAGGGGATCCAAGCCCCCACAAAAGGTAAAGGCTCCTTGCCTGTAAACTGGGATACCTGCAAGAAGAGAGGCAATAAGGCCCTGCTGTCAAAGACCTGCTGTAAATCTGAGAAAGATGTATTGAGAACACATTTGCAAGTGTGCAGATGGTCTCTGGAATACCAGAGAGAGTTACCAAAGGCCACTAAACCAATAGAGCAAATATAGGTCTCCTTGAGTCAAGTAATTCTCCTCTGTCAGCACCAGCTACACCTCACCTGCCTAGAAATACTGTGCAGCAGAGGCAGCCATATGCCTGTGTATCCCAAATCTAATTGGCTATTATCTCTCTCCTTGGAGGAATAACCCATGGCTGATGCCACAAACTTACATCATCTAATCGTTAGGAGATGTTATAAGCCACAGTAAGACACTGTCATATTTAACAGAAAAAAACGTAATTCATGGATTAACATATCATCCAAACATCTGTGTCTATACCGAAGTAACCTACCATAACTATTAGTACTGTTTAAATACCTATATATGTAATTGCTTGTGCTTCATTAGTAGGTTCAAAAGGTTATTCCTGGACAAACTGTCAGCCCATGAAAGGAAACAGCCAGAATTGACCAGAGACCAAGACAACAGCTCCAGAGAATGTAGACTGTTCGCTTCTCATCCACCTGTGCCCCTTTTCTAAGCCTAGAGAACAATCTGCAGAAGAGGGGGCATGCTAGAATATAAGGGCTGCGATTGGGGTGAATGGTGAAACTACAGCAGTATAGTCTGGACGCTCATTTGATCAACTTGATTGAACATACAAGCCCCCCTGCTGGATGGTGGGATCCATGGGCTGTGTGGGTTTGGGCACAACTGCTTGCAAATTGGTTTTACATGAAGGATGCTTGTACTCATATATTATCACTTATTGTTAAAAAATGAAAAAAAAACTGAGAGAATGATGCAGGACAGTTATGGCAGAATGCATGATCTGGGANTAGGGAACAATCTGTGGAAGAGGGGGCATGGTAGAATGTAAGGGCTGCGATTGGGGTGAATGGTGAAACTAAAGCAATATAGTCTGGACACTCATTAGATCAACTTGATTGAACATACAAGGCCCCCTGCTGGATGGTGGGACCAATGGGCTGTGTGGGTTTGGGCACAACTGCTTGCAAATTGGTTTTACATGAAGGATGCTTGTACTCATATATTATCACTTATTGTTAAAAAATGAAAAAAAAACTGAGAGAATGATGCAGGACAGTTATGGCAGAATGCATGATCTGGGATGGGGTGGGGTGGGGTTGGGGGAAGGAAAAGGGAAATATGCCTTTACTGAATTGGAAAATGATGTATTAAATGTACAAAGCATCAATAAAAAATGAAAAAAATCTAAAAGTAATAATAAAAAAATGAAACGAAGCTAGTGTCAAAGGCTATGACCTCAGGGCAGGTAGAGTTAAAGGAGACAACTTGAGAACCAAGGGTCAAGGTGTAGTTAATAATCTGTTGCAACCATATAATAATATCACCAAGTTCAGGATGTAGACTTGTAATATTGAGGACTTGGTAGGGGGTCAGGCAGAATGAGGAAAACCTGGGGTCGCAACTTATCTCTCCCTCTCATTATGTGGCCTTTAGATCCTTGAAGGAAGTTCACAAGAGTGAAGCACAGTTGATGTCTCCAAGATGGAATGATCTCTGCTATGGGGGTTGTATTGGGTCCTTAGCACCATGATTTTAATGGAATTTACCTACTGGTCAATAAATCTGAAAGTGAGTTAGGGATGCCTGAGCCATGACGCAGAGAAACCAGAAGTCCACTGGCAGATCCAGGAAGTCCTCAGCTCTCAGCTGAGAAAGAAATTGGTTCTTTGGGGTGAGGGGTTCTTGACCCTGTACTGCCTAGCCTATTTTTAGCTCCTACTTTTATCACATTTACCCTCTGAGGAGGTTACCCCAGTTGCCAAGAGGGAATTGGGGTGCTGACCACTCTGACTTCTTCCATGCTGAAAAGGGGCGTGGGAGGTGGCAACTGGGGTAGCCCTGCTCAGTGGATCTATCTAAAAGACCCCAAAAGGATAGTTACAGAGAGAACAAAATCCTTGACCTAGTGCCTGTGAAGGCGAGGGTATCCAGGTACATTTTCTAGGCAGGGAACCAAGAGAGGAACAGGGTGAATTAAAAAAAAAATACTTAAAAGTCCATTAGAATTTCTCAACCAGGGGTTCTGAAGCATCCATTATTGGGCTTCTTCTTTTGTTCATTCGTCCATGATGTCTGGACTCAGCATCTGCTTTCCAGGTAATTTCAATAGCCATGGTCGGCGAGAGTTTTCCCGTAGGTAGTTGCTTAAATAGAGAGAAGAAACTTTATTATTTGGTAACAACAAATCTCATATGACTTTAAATGCCTTAAAATCTAGTGTTTGGAGGCACAGTCTCTCAGACTTTAAAGGAAATATAGTGATTACTTATCTTTTGGTTACACTTTTCTCTTGGTCTGTATGAAACACTTGCACACTTGTAGGAAACACTTGTATAAAGCCGCAGCAACAAAGCACCTCTCGCTCTTTCTTCTCAAAGCGGTTTATTCAGGCAGGCAGGTCTTGTCAGAACGGTTTATTCAGGTCAGGCACATCTTTTCTCCTTCTCCAAGCTTCTCCCTCTAAGCCTCAGGTCTTTCCCTCTAAGCCTTCTCCCTTCTCCAAGCCTTCTCCCTTCTCCAAGTCTTCTCCTTCCTCAGGCAAGCAAGCTTCTCTCCTAAGACTAGAAAGGAGAGAGAGAGTCCCTCTATCTAGAAAGTCCCTCTATTTATCCACCTTCCCAGCCCAGGTTGCGTGGCCTTAGTCTATTGGTATCATCTGGCCTGATCTTGTATACAGGGTGCACCTGCACAGCTCAAACGGTGAGCGTGGCTTTACTTTGAGGTAGGAGGGAATCAGGTGTTAGTCATAAAACTTTGCTAAAGGCTCGGGTGCCATCCTGGGACCCTCGCCACACCTGCGTTCCACATTGGTCCATAAGTTAGCCCAGATTTAACAAACTGTTCTTTTCAGACAAAAGCGCGGGATGGATATTAGGTATGTGGTGAATCCATCCAGAGAGGCTAAGTTCCACCAGCCTAACACCTTTAATTAATGTGTAATATTCTAGATAAGTCTTGGACAAAAATTCAAGCAGCTTGTATAATATGACTGGAGGAGGGGCTTAACACCCTACAAGTTGAACAGGCATAATATGAAAGATTGAATTAAACAATTTTCAGGCTTATTTTAAATGTAAACCGTTCAACTGACAGTTACTACAAATGAGGGACATCTTCATTTTCTTTTTCGAGATCCTTTATATGATTAATAGTTTTTCCCACAGAAAGACAGTAGTTGTAATACACCAGAAGGCAGAAAATAAACTGATAGGATTACCAAGTCCATCCAAACTGTCGTCTTTTGGACTACATGCAGCTGTTCGGAAGAAGAATCTAGCTTCTTTAGCCACCAATTATCTGGTTAGGCTAAAGAAAATATCAAAAGAAAGAAACTCTTGCAAGAGAAAAAAGTACAATTTTTCAGTAGCCATAGAGTAACTCCATAATTTACCTTGCGGCCATTTAATCCTAAACCTGTAACAGGGAGATCAGAGTTCAAGCCGGAAGTAGACTGAAAATTAACAACTCTTTATATTCACATTCCTATACAGGCCATTAGTAAATTAGCTAAGTGTTCTATATTCCATTTGTCCATAGTGTCTTCACTTGCTGTGACAAAACCACCCGACCACACCAACTTGGGGAGGAAAGGGTTTATCAGTCTTACATCCCTGGTCACAGTTCATCATTTAGGTAGCCCAAGGTAGGAACTCAGGGCAGGAACCTGAGAGGCAGGAGCTAAAGCACAACACTGAGAAGGGTGTTCATCAGGCTTACTCCACTGGCTCATGCCCAGCACTGCCCTTCTTATACAGTAGACACACAACCTGCCCAGGGTGGGCACTACTCATTGTGGGCGGGGGGCCTTCCCACACTGCTCGACAAACATCAAGACCAAACTACTCCATCATGATGTGCCACAGGGCCATCCGATGAGCAATTCCCAATTGAGGGCTTCCCTCACCCCAGGTGTGTGGTCAAGTTAACTAAAAGCTTCTCAGCACAATTGACCCCTGCTTGTCAACAGACACACAAAACACATGACTATTGAATACCACACTTTTCCGTTCTTGTCCCAAAGTATGATGGTAAATTAATCACAACCTGAGACAATATAACCTTAAAAAGCCCCACAGTCTCCTTAAAATGTCCAAACCGCTTAAAAGTTCAGTCTCTATTAAAAGTCTCTTAGCTGTGGGCTCTGTAAAATCCAAAACAGTACTGTCTCTATTTCAAAGGCAAAGAAGCAGTCACTCTCAAACAAAACCAAGTCCAGCAAGTAGCTCAA
Source organism: Rhizomys pruinosus (assembly GCA_009823505.1). Lineage (NCBI taxonomy): Eukaryota > Metazoa > Chordata > Mammalia > Rodentia > Spalacidae > Rhizomys > Rhizomys pruinosus. The sequence continues at coordinate 1,247,400 of VZQC01001366.1, forward strand.
GGCTGTGAACCTGGGATTCACTCACAATCTTCTGGGGTCCACAAGCGGTTTCTTGGAGCTCCCACTGCTCTGACTCTGCCATCCTTGTCACACACAGCTAATCTCACAAGCCCAGACCAACTCCATTCCACACCTGCTCACTGCTCTTGGGGTCATCCCATGCGTCCTGCATCTCCAAAAACTGGGTCGTTGCCACTGAAAACTTGAGGCAGCCACTTGCACCAGATGTGGTCTTCTGACCTCTCCTGGTGCAAAGACCTCAGCTCTCTCTCCACAGACCCCTGCAATCCTGGGGTACCACTAGCAACCGAGATGCACTCTCCCCAATGGTCTTTCCTGACCTCCTAACAGTGCAGAGCCTCTGGGCTGCTCTCTGTGACCCTCCCTCAAATTTCAACACCAGAACCAATAAGGAGACTCTTACATGTTACCAAGTCATGCTCTGGCTCGAGATGAAGTGTCAGGCCCCTTCTGGACCATGACTTCTGTGTGCTGACCCTGAAGAAATTCTTCCCAGAAGTTTCACCACAGTGATGCTGGTCTCATTTTTAACTTACAGCTGGACTTTTAGCTCCAGCTGACCAGCATCAGTTTTCCCAGTTAAACAAAGATTTCATTTCAGTTTCTTGTCTCTTGTTACTTACAGCTGATTCTTCAGCCCCAGCTGACCAGAACCCACAGATTACACAGTCCTGATGATCTCTGTTCCCCTTTAAAACTAGAAACTTCACAAGCCAGGCCTCCATCTTCTACAAATCCTTCAGCAAAACTGCTCCAAGCTCCACAGCAACAATCTTTAGACATTCAATGATCTTCCCAACCCAAAGTTCAAAACACCTCCACAATCCTTCCCCAAAACACCAAGGTCAGGTCTGTCATAGCAATACCCCACTTCTGGTACCAATTTCTGTCCTAGTTTGTCTTCCATTGCTGTGACAAAACACTCCGACCAACACCAACTTGAGGAGGAAAGGGTTTATTCAGCTTACATCTCCTGGGTCACAGTTCATCAGTTAGGGAGCCCAAGGTAGGAACTCAGTGTGGGAACATGTAGGCAGGAGCTGAAGCACAGGCCATGGAGGAAAGCTGTTCACTGGCTTGCTCTCCTGGCTCATTCCCAGCCCCCCTTCTTGTACAGTACACAACAACCTGCCCAGGGTGGCACTACTCATTGTGGGCCAAGCCCTCCCACACTGTTCGACCATCAAGACAATACTCCACAGATGTGGCCACAGGCCAATCCAATGGAGCCGATTCCCCAATTGAGGCTCCCTCAACCCAGGTGTGTGAAGTTGACACTAAAGCTCTGAAGCACACCATTTTAACTTAATACAGGTATCTTATCATTTTTCTATTTCTTGAAGTGCCATGTGATATGCAAATAAAGTTTGGAGAAAAACTGAACACTCTTAAATAAACCTTGACTAGATATACATTTTGATTGTTTTTTGGTCTATTTGAGATAGGGTCTCCCTGTAGCCCCAGATGTCCTGGAATTCACTCTGTGGACCAGGCTGGCCTTGAACTCACAAAGATCCACCTGCCTCTGCCTTCCAAGTGCTAGTATTAAAGGCATGTGCAACCACACCCAGCATCCATTTTGATTTTTAAACTAGTTGGCTGAACCTTACAAATTTAAGCTTATTTATATAGTGCCCTTTTTACCTGTCACAACAAACCTCCTCAGACTTTTATCACTTCCATAAACTTTTTCATCATCTTCACATAAATCCTTACTAAAAATACCTTTTTAACATTTTCCACCTTTTTATATCCTTTTGTTTCCTTGAGACATAGCATTTATAAACAGATTAACCCTTAATTGTCCAGATTTACTAAGTAATTAATACTTATTTTCCATGTAATGAGATGGGACAGTTAGCTCAAATACACTAGTATAAGCTGTGAGATGTTCATGCCAGCTTGGGAGCAGGTTTTGAATGACCAATTTCCTTTGAGTGCTTAGAGGTACTTTACCTAGGCCTGGAAAATGCCCCCACATGTGCAACGTGTGAAAATAAATTGCACCCTAGAACAGAAGTGATTATTCCTTAAAATGAACTTAAAATATAAGGGCCAAGGACCATAGTGTAATTTAACAGTTTCAGCTCACATGACAGTTTACTTGTAAACAGCTCCATCAGCACCTTGATGAAAATGCTAAATTAGAGATGAAAACTTAATTCAGAGTAAAATATGACTTCCAAGTTTATATCAATGAACATAACAACACTTTAAACTTGAGAATTTATACAGTACTGAGGTTGTCTATGTGTGAGGCAAATTTTCCTATTTTTAATTTAGGATTAAATTGGGTCAGTTAATTGTTTCTGAATCAGAAATTCTACAGTAATGATCTTTACACCTAAAAACCTTGGCTGTGCTAGGATTTGTCTCGTCCTGCGAGACTCAGTAATTAGTGGGAGTCGAGGTGAGACTCCAAACCTGAAATATAATGGGCGAGAGAAAAGAGGGAGACCAAGCAGATTTGTCAAGGTCTTGTTTATTGGAATAAAAGCAGTTACATATATACTTTGCAGAAAGGCAGGAAGTAAGGAGGGGGAGGGCTGTGGGGATAGTTAGGACAAGGGTGATCTGGCAGGACTTGCAGAACGTGTCTTTGCAAGATAAGCTTGGAATGTCCTGTGGGCTGAAACATCCTGTGGCTTATCTTCAGCAAACGTTAGCATAGCCCCATGATCCGTGCTGGGTGAACAGGGCTTGTCCAGGCTTGTCCAGGCAGGACTGTGTCTCGGTCTCCAACATGTCCCCCTATTTTATTTACTTTACAAAAGGAGAGTCTTTCTTAGGCTATGTGATGTGCCTCCATGGTCGGGTCTTTACCGGTAGAGCCCAGTGTCTTAGGCTACTCGAGTTGCTTTCCGCAAAACCAGTTCTTGGGAGGAGGTAGGGGCCAAATAACTGGCATGCCTCACAGAGGGTCTGGGCAGGCTATGGAGGGCCACTCTTGCAGTCTGGCTCCATCCCAAGTGTGGATGGTTAGGATAAGGAGTATCCCAGACATGTATCTCCTATTTTGCAGCTTGAGCTATTCCCATCGTTGGGTTACTCTACAGCTGATAAGTGCTTATCCCAACCCATGGCATCACAATACTCCTGTCATCAACGTCTCCAATTGTGATTTTTAATATTTTTAAAATTTAAACCGGCACTGGGAGCTGGATCGTCAGCACTGGGATCTAGGCTGGTACTCATAAATTTCTGAGATAAGCAAGCTGTACTCATAAATTCCTGAGGTAAGTAAGCTGGCTCCTAAACTCCTGAGATAAGTAAGTTGCTCTGGTAAACTCATGAGATAAGCAAGTTAGTAATTTTCTGCGAGCATGTATGTCTGACAGCTTTGGCTCCCAGCATCTCCTCCCTTCTTTTATACAAAAAGAGGGGGAGCCCCACTTGTAAAGGTGGGTTTTCAAGTATCTATGTTCATATTTTGAACAACCCAAGGTTCCCATAGTCCAATTGGAGAAGCTTGTATGCACAAGCATGTTGATCAATTAAGAGTCCAGTCCATATTGTTGTAGTCTCACAATTCACCCCAGTCTCTCCGCAGCCCTTACATTCTACCACGCCTCCTCTTCCGCAAGTTGTTCCCTAGGCTTTGGGAGAGGGGCACAGGTGGGTGAGAAGCAAAGCAGATGTTATTTTTTACTCCAGTTAGGTTGTTTCCTTTCATGGGTTGACAGCTTATCCAGGGTACCTTTTTAATCCTACTAACAAAGCACAAGCAATTAGATGTACAGGCATTTAAACAATATTATTATGGCAAGCTAAGCTGTGAGCATAGACACAGATGTTTGGATGGTATGTTAATCCACAAGTTGTGGTTTTTTTATAAAAGATGAGAAGTTTTTATTGTGGCTCATATAATCTCCTAACCACTAGAGGACATAAACTTATGGCATCAGCCATGAATTATTCCTCCAAGGAGAGAGCTAATAGCCAATTAGATTTGGGATATGTATAGACACATGGCTGCCACTGTTGCACAGTATCTCCAGGCAGTTGAGGTGTAGCTGATACTGACAGAGGAGCCTTGCTTGACTCAAGGAGACCAATATTTTGTTTTATCGCATTAGTGGCCTTTGGTAACGCTCTCTGGCATTTTAGAGGCCAACTGTACATTAGCAAGTGATGTCTCAAAATATTTTTTCATGCTTACAACAGGTCTTCAACAACAGGGACTTACCACCTTTCTCCTTGCAGATATCCCATTTTTATAGGAAAAAGGCCTTTATAATTTTGGGGGCTTGGATCCCCCAGCCAACATCTCCTTGGCAGAACAATCCATTGCTGACATCAGAGCTCTCCTGTATTGACATATTTTGCTCAATTACACAGCCTATAAATTACTATTATATTTGGCTCCAAATAGAGAATTATCCTTTCACAGTTCCCATGCCTATCAGTCAATTAAAGAAGGTAGTTATACCTGTTTTTATAAGAAATTACCACTATAACAGTTGGCTCTAATTTACAGTTGGGAAGTGACTTTATTACCATCATATTTTTCTTTTTTATGTAAAGGTGAGAGGTAGAAAGGTTTCTCAACATCTGGAAGGTAAACTTCATTAGGCCACATTATAAACAGTTATCCCAAATAGAATTTAGAGAAATGCTCAGTGTCTGTGACTCAGGCAATCTGAGGTTTCTTTTTCTTTAATGTTCAGATGGGTCAGCCTCTCTGCTAGCATTTCTCAGTCCATCCTGCAGTCAAAGATTGTGTACTTTCAGGCATTTGGGTTGGTGTTTTTACCTGTGGGAACATACAAATCTCCTCCCATTGTTAGTTTTAAGATTTTAAAATCAAAAATTTATCAAAAAGTTTGGACTATAGAGGGAATATTATACCACCTCCCTCTTTTTTGATCAATAGATGCCTAAGTTGTATTACAAATACCCATAAACAGGAACCAAGGTGTAAGTTTTCATCAAATTTACCCAAACTGTTTATCCTTGACTGTATTCTTATTTGGGAATGAACTCAGACTGAATTTCTTTAAATTATCCTACAAGTAAAGGAAAAATGTTACAAGGTGATACGGTATAACACAGAAAAATACAGAGACCATTTGTGTGCCTTAACCCCAAAGCCATTGTTGGAAATTCAATACAGATTACAAATAAAAAAATTGACATCTTATATTTCCAATTAGTTTAAATGTATTACCATTTTAAACTGTAAACCTTACATGGTGGATTATAATAGCTGTCTTGTTCCAAGTTCTTGGCCTTTTGTAGGCCTGGCATGAAAACCTACTTTAAAGATTTTTTTAATATCTAGCTCTTAATAAAATTTTTTTTACAGTTCTTATGTTCATCAGTCAATTAAAGATTGGCTAGATATGTCCCATGAGAATTTGTTACCATCTTGATTAATTTTTTTATACACCTTTTTATTTTTTATTTTTAAACATCTAAAAACTTATTAACACTTTAATACACTGAAAACCTGGTTGCATCTTTGTTTTAGATGTTGAAAGAGTGTAACCAGTGTAGATTCATTATTTTAAATTTTTTGATAGATAACCCATAACCTTTGTTGAAATTGAACTATGTTTTGGCTGTTTAATATAAATTTGCATCTTAAGATGGAAGGGCCAGTTCCAACTTAGAGGCAATGTTCTTATATTATCATGTCTGTTAACATAATATACTTAGAACACAAGAAGTCCACTAATCCATACACACATGTGTGCGCACATACATACTCATACATACATACATAAGAAAGATTTGTTAGGTTGACCTGTAAGAGAAAAAATCCATATTAAAGTAGACAGGGCAAGGTTGTTTGTAGTCTTGGAATGATCCATATTGTCTTACTATTAAGGACTTTGGAAGAATAATAATGATTTATAATTATAACAACTATAAGCATTATTAAGTATTATTATCAATAATTACCATTAACCATTATAAGTCACAGTAATCACTAATAATTATCATTAACAATTGTCAACAATAACAGCCAACAATGAACAATTTGTCATTTGACTGTATTTTTATCAATTGTTATTAATAATTATATCCAATAACAATAACTGTAACCATCAATAATAATTACTAACAATAATTAACAACAATCTATCAAGCTCACCAGAATTGGTTTTACTTGGACTGTTTTCATGTGGTCCCTAGAAATGAAACCTAATTTTTCTTAAAAATGTAAAAAGTGACATGTGTCAAGTATAATAGATATATAGCAGTGTTACAGAAGCTAATGTACCAACAGGAAGTCACAATAAACATACAAAAAATTAAAGACTAGATCTGCAACGCATCCAAGGAAAACAAAAGGCATGTTTTACTTTAAGTGTAAAATAGAGTCTATAAAAGTGATCAGTACTTTATACTCACACTTATACACAAGGTTTTAGAACTTAGTTTTGGTGATGGCAATTTATAAAAGTTGTACTGAACAGAGGCACAGGCATACATTGTTATCATATATAGATATACACACATTGGAAAAAACACCATATAATGTCCATCCATGGTCTGATAGATTTCTAATATGTTGTTACAGAGCTGTTAACAGTATCACCCACATAGATATGCAATTTATCTATACATTTATGTAAGAGATTTTTATCCTAGTGGTTGTATTGCATAAACACACATACTTTGTTGTAAGACAGCTTGAAAGGAAACTGAAGTTAGAATACCTGTAACTTTAAAACAGTTTAATTTGGAGATCAAATCCAGTCTTAACAGATAACAAATAAAACCTTTAGAAAACCAGTTTAGAATTTTTAAAAAATTTTTTAAATTAATTTTATTTATTTCTGTATGTGTATGAAAGTACTGTCTGCATGCAAGTTTGTGCACCCATGTCGTGCAATGCCGCGGAGGTCAGAAGAGGGTGTCGGATTCCCCTGGAACTGGAGTTCTCCTGGAATTGGAGTTGCAGACGGTTCTCAGCCGCCATGTGGGTGCTGGGGATCGAACCTGGGTCCTCTGTAAGAGCGATCGGCGCTCTTAACTGCTAGGCCATCTCTCCAGCCCCCAGTTTAGAAATTTTTTGTAGGAACTTATGAACCCGGGTTCAAATTAGGCCTTTGAAAAAGTTTAAGAGGCACGCCAATTTATTTATGTGCACAATATAGAATGAAAGAACTTTGAAGTGGCCACTTATAACAGAAACCAACACAGAGGAACACACATGACACAAATCTCAGACACATGAGAGAACAGTTAACACACAGAGAGCTTGCATAGACATATGACTTAATAGAATGAGAGATTTCCTTTTTCCTTTTTTTTTTCTTTAGTTAACTTTATTAAAACACTTTTGTACTCAAAGCCACCAAATGTTGGATTGATTCACTAAATGCCTGTTCCACCTTAACTATCAGTCCTGTCAAGGAGGGCCAACTGCCTGGCATCTTACTATGTTGGATCTTGTATTTCCAGGGGAATGGAGCAGTACCAGCTTTAGCTGCTTGGAGCTTGCAGCATGGGCCCTTTGTGTGCATGTCTGCCTGCACAGGGGAGAGGGGAGTCTCTTCCAAGCTTTAAGGGCAGTGTGTTGAATTTGTGTAAGTAATTTAGAAGAAAATTTTCTCTGGTTTTCATTTGTGTCACGAGGACAGTTGCCCAATAATTTGTCTAAAGTCAAGGCTTTATTGCATAATTCTCAGCATACTGGCTACTATATACCTCCAGGGAGATTTTTATTGTAGGAGTCTTCTATATGACTGGTATAGTTTATTGGGGATTGATTATTAGCTTTTCCCATGTTGTTGTTTCATTGGGCTTTTGACATGTGGATTTGCTTCATTGTTTGTATTCTGCTGCAAAACTCTAGTGCTCCTTCTCTTTGTAGAAGGCTTACTTCGATTGCTTTCTCCTGGTGCCTTCGTTGTTGTCTTATTGGTTCTGTAGGACTGGCTGGTCTAGGTTTCAAGTTCTTACTTTTGGTTGTGTATGGGAAGGACCAGCTAACTCCTGCTATTCTGGTCTGGGGCTTCTCCAGGAATACTTACAGATAAGAATCAGGTCAGCTTGAGCCTCACAGGTACTGTTGGTCTACCAGGTCCCCTGGCCTGGCTGTAAGCTTCTGTAGTGGCCTGCAGGGGCCAAGCCATCTGGCTCTGCTTGCTTGCTTGGGCCTGCCTGGGCCAAGCTACTCTCTTGGGTGCTTTGTCTGGTGGTCTTGTAGCTCCACCTGGTACAGCTGGTCTTCCTGGCTTTCCTGGACCTGGTCACTCAGGTGGGTGCTCCTGGTTTGGCTTAACTTTGCAGACCTGTCTAGGCCAGACTGCTCTGTCGGTCTGTCAGGAGTAGGGCCAGTGAGACATGACAATGATCACAGCTACCCCATTTAGAGAGACTTCTAGAGACTGTTCACTGACCAGAGGACACAGGCCAGCAATCTCTGGATAGGAAGTTACTACCATCCCACCTGCTGACCTGAAGTATGAGTATGTGTCCACTTAAATAAGAATACTTGGGGCTGGAGAGATGGATCAGTGGGTAGGAGCAATGGTTGCTCTTGCAGAGGACCCAGATTTGATTCCCATCACCACATGGTGGTTAACATCTATCTGGACCTCTAGTTCCAGGGGAATCCAATGTTCCTTCTTCTGTCCTTTATGGCATTGCACAACATGGATGCACTTACACACATGTAGGAAAATACACATAAAATAAAAATATTCAATGAAATATAAACAATAGGAATACTGCTGAGCTCTGAGGGAGGTCTCTGCATCAAAAATGGAGTTTGCTTTCTGATTGGTCACCCTATGAGCCTGGCTTCCACAATCAGTGTCATGGTTCCAATCCCAGCTGCTTTTCACTGTGGTGACCTTGGTTGGGTGACTGAGCCTGTCCTGTACTGGATAGCTTTAGTTGTCAATGTGGCACACCTGGGTTAACGGAGCCTCGGTGGGGAATTGCTTCCATTGAACTGGCCTATGGCCATATCTGTGAGGCATTTTCTTGATTGATGTGTGATGTGATAGGAAGGGACCAGCCCACTGTGGGTGGTGCCATCCCTTGATAGGTTGTCCTGTGCTGTGTAAGAAAGCAGGCTGAACACAGGGCAGGGAGTAAGCCAATAAACAGCATGCCTCCATGGTCTGTGCTCCAGGTTTCTGCTCTGAGTTCCTGTCTTGCATTCCCTTGATGATGGACTGTGCTTGTAAGCCAAATAAACTCTCTCCTCCTCAAGTTGGTATTGGTCAGAATGTTCTGTCATAGTATTAGTGAACCTAACTGAAACAACTTCCTTTACTTTTCTTATTTAAAGTTGTAGTTACATACATGCATACAATACACTCACACAAAATAAAAATAATAAATATTAAAAATTTTCTTTTCTGATAAAATGTCTAAAGAGCTGGGTGTGGTGGTACATGTCTTTAATCCCAGAATCGAGGAGGCAGAGGCAGATGGATCTTTGTGAGATCCAGCCCAGCCTGTCTACATATCATGTTACAGCAGGGGAGAAATCCTGTCTGAAAAGAAACAAACAAAACAAACAAAAGGTCTAAAGTAAGGAGGGGATGGAGCTCAGTGGTCAAGCACTTGCCAAGCATGTACAAGGCCTTGGGTTCCATCCATAGCCCCCCCCCAAAAAAAAACTAGATCAAACTCTCCAGGGGCCATGTAGAGGCTGAAATGGTGGCTTTCCAGAGCTGTCAGGATGAGTTGGGACATAAAGACAGGAGAAACTTTGGAAGCTCCACAACCAGCTAGCTAGGTAAACACAGCGCCACAAAACAACAAAGGACTAGCAATATGGCTCAGCTTGCCTAAGCACTTGCTGCAAAACACATGCAATTTAGCCACCTGATATTTTACAATGGGGCCAAGATCCCTCACTGGAGGAAAGACAACATCTTTAGCAAATAGTTCTGGCAAAACTGGATATACGCATGTAGAAGAATGACTCTAGAACCTTATCTTTCACCTTACAAGAAAGTCAACTCCCAGTGGATCAATATGAAGCCTGAAATTATGAAACTGTTAGAATAAAACATTGGCAGCAACATATAAGATATAGATATAGGAAAGGACTTTCTAAATCAGACATTGGCTGTATGGGAATCAAGGTCAACATACAACAAGTGGGATCTCATTAAACTAAAATGATTCTGTACAGCAAAAGAAACCAAGGAAGTGAAGAAAAACCCACAGAGTAGGAGAAAATCTTCACCAGCAACACATCTGATAGAGCTTTAACATAATACAGAATATATAAAGAACTTAAAACACATAGAATCGAGAAAACAAGTTACCCATTTAAAGAATGGTCTAAGTATCTATACTGAGAGTTCTCAAAGGAAGAAATAAAGATGGCTAAGAAATACCTTAAAAAGTGTTCAAGGGCCCTGAAGAGATGGCTTAACCTGGGTTCCACTCCAAGCACCCACGTGTTAGACAGGGAATGAGAGAGAGAGAGAGAGAGAGAGAGAGAGAGAGAGAGAGAGAGAGAGACTAATATAAAAAAGTGAATCATGTTAGTTTAACAACCTAATGACAAATCACTCATACAACATCTCTACATGGGTCCTTGTACATTAACTGAAGACTACATAACAAGAAACAGTGACAGACAGGAGAAATCTTCCTTTACGTTGTTGGGTAGAGTAGGCCAGAACTCACAAAATTATACAAGCTATTGCCACATCCCTTAATACCCCCATAATTTTAAGGTAAGATCCTATTCCTGAAGACAAGACATACTCCAGAGACTGGGTATGGAGTAATTGAGCTGGAACTGACCCGTAAGCCTCCTCCCCTGAAGACTTGCTCTCAGCTTTGGAGAAGACTGTGCAAGCCACTAAGGGAGAACATCAGTTCATGGTCCAACACCAGCTTTAAGACCAAATAATCACACCAGTGACCAGCATAGCATATGACATTGGTTCAATAGTATCTTTTTTGTGTGTGTGTTTTCAAGACAGGGTCTCGCTGTAGCCCCAGCTGTCCTGGAACTCACTCTGTAAATCAGGCTGGCCTTGAACTCACAAAGATCACCTGCCTCTGCCTCCGGAGTGCTAGGATTAAAGGCGTGCACCACCATGCCTGTCTCAATAGTGCCATTTTTATCTTGGGGGCAAGCAACAGTCAAGTATTCCAGTCACAATCAAAGAAGCTTCTTTTGCACCAGGCAGAGCCTATTACAGAGTACCACAACTGATCACACACAGACATTGCCTGTGAATTGCCCAAGCCTAAATAGCATATCTACAATGCAATCTCTAAATCTAATGCTCATAGAACATATAACAAGTGGTAAAGAACACACTGCTGAATCTCTCAGTTAATCGTTCATTAACATAGCTCACTCATGCACCAGAGGGCCATGAACAACCAAGATCATAAATGCCCAAAGCATGGGGATTAGGAACAGTGCAGCATGGGCCTTTGGACAGGACTCCTGTATTAAGCTTCACTCACCCAGGGCTCAGGGAACATTGTGGAAGAGGGACAGAAAGATTGTAAGAACCAGGGAGGTGTTGCATGACCATATGGAAATAGAGTCCTACAGGCTCCTGGAGCCCTGCTCATATGAACCTACAGCAATGATGTCAGCATATACAAGACCCATGCAAACACAAGCAGACAAGAACCCAATATAGAACTGGGAAAATGGGTAGCAGACCCCAATCTGAGCTGAAAAAATATTGGCAGCTAATTACTGCTAGGTGAAGAAGAGTTGATCTTCTAAAAATTAGGAACTCCAGAGAGGCTGACTGGAATATTAGTCATTAACTTTCTCTGAGGAACATCTGGGGACACTAAGTTGACACAGTAGGCCTTAGCACAAATGACAGAATGTAGGAATTCCAGTGGGAGACTATGGGAGGTGCCAGTGGAGAAGGGGGTATAAAAATGGCTAAGATCGATTGAGAAGTTCTGTATGAAATACACAAAAATTCAATAAATTTTAAAAAAGCAATGAGAATAATATACTGTATGTTTAAAACATATGCAGCTGGGCTTGGTGGCACACGCCTTTAATCTTAGCACTCAGGAGGCAGAGGCAGGCAGATCTTTGTGAGTTCAAGGCCAGTGTGTTCTACAGAGTGTGTTCCAGGCAGCTGGGGCTACAGGAAGACCCTTTCTCAAAAAGACCAAATAAATAAATAAACAAATAAATAAATAAATAAATAAATAAATCATATACAGAGATGAAATAATAATAGCACAAGGGGCTGGAGAGTTGGCCTAGTGGCTAAGAGCACCGACCGCTCTTGCAGAGGACCTGGGTTGGATCCCCAGCACCCACATGGTGGACGAGAGCTGTCTGAAACTCCAATTCCAGGAGAACTCCAGTTCCAGGGGAGTCCAACAACCTCTTCTGACCTCTGCGGCATTGCATGTCACGGGTGCACAGACTTGCATGCAGACAATACATTCATACACATACGGAAATAAATAAAATTAAAAAAAAATAATATTAGCACAAAAGAAAAATTGAAAAATACCTTCATGAATCTGCTTCCATCTTGGAATTTGGGGTGACCTAAATCTCTGTTCCTGAATCATAATCATTCATATTTATTTCCAGAATGAACTATCTGTAGGTGAATCCAATCTAAGTTTAGGTACACATGGGCTAGCATTTCCAGCCAGTGCCTCTCAGAGGCACAGGTGGGAATCATGGAACCTCCCTGGCTACACCCACATATTGGGATGTGATCTCACAAAGGTCTGGGATTTGACCCTGGGAAGTGAAGTCACTCTGCCTATAAAGTCCATTCATTTTAAATAAAGCTCTCTCTGTATTTGGATTCATACCCTACCATGCTTTTGTGTGCTGTGCTTCTCATGCAAGGGCTTCCTGCATAGCCTGGCCCACCATGGAAATAAATGGGCCAAACCCGAAATGGCACCCAATGTGGGGTTAGAAGAAATCCTAGAAAATTGTTTATGAATCCTTCAATCCTACATTGTTGCTATCAATGTTTTTCTCTCCTTTATCTCTACTCTTCCATGGGGCTGGCTGTCTTGCTTGGTTATATGGATGGAAGGCCAACCTTGGAACATGTGGTTTTTTGCATGCATTACTGGCCTGGTTACAGAAGCTGTCTGCCCAAGTGGGAGCCATGGAGGCTGGCAGATTTCTGGCCTGCTGGGGCTGAAGAGTCATCAGACCCTGTAGCTTTCATGCTGAGTTTAACATCATATGGCTTTAGCCAGGTTTGGCTTTGGAATCATTTATAATAATTTCACAGGCCTAAACTGAAATCTTGGGCTCTAATATAAAAAACTTGTCTTGTCCCTCTGCTGTGAAATCCAGGTTCCTCAATTTGGCAGGCTCAGCTCCAGACTACCTCTTCATATGCAAATTCCTCCCTGGCTCCTTCAGGTATAAAGTTCATGGGCCAGAGCTAAAGCTTCTGTAATGCAAATTACATGCTTTTCAACACTAAGTTACAGTTCCCTTTGGGAGAGACATTCTCTTGAAAATTAGAAAATTAATATTAGAAACTTTTCAACATGTTCTAACATTTTCAATATGACTTAGTCTTCATTCTAAAAGGTTTTATCATTGTTTCAATCTGTTTCTAGATGGGATTGTGTTTCACTCTTGGCTTTTGTAGGTTTTGTGGGTAACTGTCTACATATTCTTTATCTAACCTGATCCCTTTTCATCCATGCGTGGGTTTTTGTTGTTGTTGTTGTTGTTGTTGTTGTTTTGGATTTGGGGGGGGCTTGCCAGCGTAATTGTAAGTCTGTCAGACTTGGGTGTTGGCTAGCAGATGAGACTGAAGATGTGCATATCAGCCATCAGTCTGAAATCAAGCCTTGAGGCCAACAGCTTCAAGCTTCTGGAGTAATTGGGTAATTAAAGGCCTTATACAGGGCAATTAGCTCTCAGTCCAGATTCTGTGAGGCCATCAGTCACACACATGTGGCCCTGAAAGGAACCAGCAGCTGTTGGGCCTGTGTGTGTGGCAAGCAGCCACACAATTGCTTTGTCTAACCTGTCCAAGGTTTGTTATCTTATGTCCCCTTTCCTTTTGGTGGTAATTGTAGACTATGAGCCTGCAGTTGGACAGTGAGCTAGCTTGTTAGTGAGCACATGGCTGGATGTTTTGCTGAACATTCAGATCTCACAGGTGATGTTGAAGAGTTAGCCATAAAAGAAAAGCTCAAATCGTTGTGTTGTCTTTATGTATTGTTTTTGTCTTGAGATTATTTTAAGCTATGACCATTTAAAAGCTTTCTCCACATAGAGGTCTGGGGTTTCAGCCAGGGCAGTTGGAGCACAGGGTACCAGCACATAGGCTAAGGGAGAAACTCCTTCCCACCCACCTCCACACCCCCACTCCCCCCAGCCTCTGCCAACTGGAATTACAGAGTAAGTGTCCAAGTGGGACTATAGTAGTGATTCTGGGGTGCAAGACAATAAAACAAACAGTGAACCTGACAGAACTCCAGTTCTGCAATGTCAAGCCCCACAACCAACCTAGAGGAACTGGCTGGCAGGAAGCAAAGTGAGCAAAGATCTCAGCAGGGTACTAACACAGTTGTTCCCTACCCAGTTTTGGAGAACCTTCAGAACAGAATGGGAGGAGTGAGCTAGATCTTCCAATATATAACCAAAAGTGAAAGCTTGAAACCTAGAAAACCCAACCTTCCATAAACAAGGAGAAAACAGTGAAGACATCTGAAGGAAGCAAGCAAAGCAAGCCTTCATCACAGCAAAGAAACATTTGAGATTTGCATCAGAATAGAAACAAAAAAACAAACCCCAATGCCAAAAACACAATGAAAGAACAACATGGGAAAAGTGCAGAATAATTCCACAGCAATCTCTACCAACCCTGTAGAAGATTCCTACAATGAGATCTCCCTGGAGGTAAACAAGGACACAGATCTTAGAAAAACAATCAAAGACATATTCAAAGAAATCAAAGAATATAAAGAACAAATCAGAGAACTGAGGTGAGAGAGTGAAAAACTCATTAAGGTCCTAGAAGGATAGAATGACAAGCTTCAGAAAGAACTAGAGGGAGAGAATGACAAACTCTGGTAGGAAGTGGAAACACTGAAAAGATGCCATGCTGAAATGAAAAGGGAAAGCAACCAGCAAAGCAAGGAGTTACAAGAAGAGAATGAGAAGCTCCAAAAGGAAGTGGAAATACTAAATAAATCTCAGGATGAAATGAAAATGAAATCAAATACTTATCTAATCAACAGGAAAGGATGGGAAAAAGCCTCAGAAGAATGGAGGAAACAGAAAAAAGATTGTCAGACCTATATATATCCCAAATATAATTGGCTATTAGCTCTCTCCTTGGAGGAATAATTCACAGCAGATGCCACAAGTTTATGTCCTCTAGTGTTCAGGAAATGTTGTAAGCCACAATAATAACTTGTCACCTTTTATAGAAAAACCATAGTTTGTGGGTTAGCACACCAGCCAAGCCTCTGTGTCTCGGCTCATAGCTTAGCTTGGCATAATAATTAGTACTGCTTAAATGACTGTTCATCTAATTAATTGCTTGTGCTTTGTTAGTAGGATTAAAAAGGTATCCCTGGATAAGCTGTCAACCCATGAAGGGGAAAAACCTGAACAGACTAGAGTCCAAAATGACATCTCCAGAGAAAATAGATTGTTTTGCTTCTCATGCACTTGTGCCCATTTCCCAAACCCTAGGGAACTTGTGGAAGAGGAGGCATTGTAGAATGTAAGGGCTGAGGAGAGATTGGGGTGAATCGTGAGACTATAGCAACAGACTGGACTCCTATTTGATCAACATGCTTGTGCATACAAGTTTCTCCAACTGGACTATGGGAACCTTGGGTTGTTCAAAATTTGGACATAGATGCTTGCAAATTGGTTTTACATGAATGTTACATTCATTGCTTATGCTTGATAATCTGGCTCACTTCAAAAAAAATGCACCAATTACCTAATTGTACGGCAAACGGAGTCATGTCAATGTTATCTGTAAACAACTGTGTTATTATATTGTAGAATCCCTTAAAAATAAACAAATAAAGGGGAAAAAAAGACCAAAATAAATAAATAAATATTATATTAAACTATTAAAAAAGAAAATGAAATCAAATACTCATCTAATCAACAGTAAAGGATGGGAAAATCCTCAGAAGAATGGAGGAAGCAGAAAAAAGAATATCAGACCTAAAAGATTACACAGAAAAATAGAAGCCTCAAGTAATGATTATAAAAATTAAAAAAAAAAACAAAAAACAAAAAACAAAAAAAAAAACAAAAAACAACGAGAGGAACCAACCAGGATGAGAAGAAGAAAGAGAAGAATCCCAGAAATGGTATTGACAAGGTCTTCAACAGAATATAGATGAAAATCCCCAAACTAAAAAAAAAAAAGACAAACCCCTGCAAATACAAGAAGCACACAGGACCACAAACAGATAAGATCAGAAAAGAAACTCCCCGAAGGGCCTGGTGGTGTGTGGCCTTTATCCTAGCACTTGGGAGGCAGAGGCAGGCAGATCTTTGTGGTTCAAGGCAGCCTGGTCTAAGAGTGAGTTCCAGGACAGCTGGGGCTACAACGGGAGACTGTCTCAAAAAGACCAAAAAAAAAAAAAAAAAAAGAAAAAAAGAAAAGAAAAAGAAAGAAGAAACTCCCCATTGCCTGTCGTAGTTCAAACCCCAGATGCCCAAAACAAAGAAAAAAATACTGAAAGCCACTGGAGAAAAACGACAAATTGCATGTAAGGCCAACTCCATCAGAATTACAGCTGTTTTTTTTTTTGCCGGTATCAGATTGTCTTTATGACTATGGCCCTGTAATATAGCTTGAAGTCTGGTAAAGTTATCCCCCCTATATTGCACTTTTCACTCAGGGTTGCTTTAGCTATTCAGGGTTTTTTCTTTATCCTTATGAATTTAAGGCTTTAAAATTTTTTTTTAATTTTTATTTTTTTTATGTGTATGAATGTACTGTCTGCATGTAGGTCTGTGCACCTGTGTCATGCAATGCTGCGGAGGTCAGAAGAGAGCGTCAGATTCCCCTGGGACTGGAGTCAAAGAGGGTTCTCAGCCGACATGTGGGTGCTGGGGATCTAACCCAGGTCCTCTGCCAGAGCAGTCGGCACTCTTAACCGCTAGGCCATCTCTCCAGCCCCAAGGATTTTTTTTCCAAGTCTGTGAAAAAGCTCATGGGGATTTTGATTGGGATTGCGTTGAATCTGTATATTAATTTGGGTAGAATGGACATTTTTACTATATTAATTTTTCTTTTTTATTGTTTGGAATTCAGATTTATTGATTTCCACCATACTAACTTTAGAAATGGTGTGAAGCCAACTGCAATAAAGGGAACTGGTAATTTTAAATTAAAATTAAGCTAATGGTGAAAATACATCACCTCTGGCTTCGGTCACCTCATCACCTCAGATTGAATAGAGATTTTTATGTGTGTGAATGAAGTTCCCGAACTCTGAAATCCAGGGGTGCTGCAGGCCTCTCCCGGCAATGTCCTTCACTTTGGGTCAGTCTCCTGGGCATGAGGTGAAAGTGCTTTCAAAAATATTGCCACTTGCCCAGCACAGTGTCTTTGATTGCAGCCACATATTGAGTTGGAACCCAGTACACCTAGTAGTAAGAGGCTTCTCTGGGGCCCAACTGAAACGCCATCATGTGGTAATCTTCATGTCCTTTGATAGGCTCACTGACCACGTTTTTTAATGGATCCCATGGGCAGCTTCTCTGTCTGCTCTTTAGTGCCGATCCACAGCTGGTCTTGATCTAGCTTAAAGGTGAATCTCAGTTTTCCTCCAGACTCATTATACATGCCAGACAAGGGTACCGTTGGCAGGCACTCGTGAGCCACCTTAACTTAATTGCTAAAACGTCATTGATAGTAGAGCCAACCACCATGATCTTGGTTCCACTGGTCACTTTTATTTCTCTCAATGTCTTATCTTCAGGGACAAGCCCCTTATATATGACCTTCTGCATGGCAGGCAGGAGACCTGTAATCAAGTGAATCTTCTGCTTTAGCTCGGAGCCTGTGCTGTCCAGGGGAAACTTGACATTGTGCTTGGTCTTGTTCCAGATGATCTTCAGATCCACCAGCTCCTTTCCCGCACAGCCGTCCGCATCCTTGCTGTTGCTGACAGAGGCCTGGGCCGTTGGGTCCCCAGGGGGCTGCCAGGCCGGCTTCAGGTTGTCTCCTGCCTGGCAGGAGTCCTCAGCCCCCGCCCTCACCACGGCTTCAGCCTCCAGGCAGTTGAGGGGCCGTGCAGATGCTTCCGTGGCCACGGCCTCAGTCTCCTTGTACATGGCAGGCTCCTCCATACCATCCGGGGCTCCGGCGCTCCCTTGATGATTGTGTACAACACCCACCACGCCCGCAGGGGCCACTGGGAAGAAGCAAGCTGGCAGAGATTGGGGCCCCCAGCAGCTCCTAATCTCACACAGCCTGGCCGGAAGCAGGTGGAGGTTTCTATAGAGACTGCCTCCTTCCCTTCAATGACCTGGCCCCTGCCAAGCTTTAGCTTTCCTTCAGCAGAGGGGGGCGGGCCTGCAGAATGGCCATCTAGGTGGCTGCTGCCCCCTACCATCCTAGCTCTGCCTAAGCAGGCCAAGGGGGCATGTGCGTCACTATATTAATTTTTCAATCCATGAGCATGGGAGGTCTTTCCATCTTTTGATGTCATTTTCAATCTCCTTCTTCAGGGTTTAGCAGTTTTTGGTGTCTTTACTTAGGTTTATTTCCAGGTATTTATTTTTTAGGTTATTCTGATGGGGAAGGTCTTCTTATATACCTTCTCCAGTTGCTTATTGTTGGTGTTAAGAGAGGCTAATGATTTTTCTAGGTTTATTTTGTATCCTGCCACTTTACTGAAACTTTTAATCATTGCTAGGAGTTTTCTGGTGGAGTTTTTAGCATCCCTTAGTTAAACTATCATATCATCTGCAAAAAGGGATTGTTTTACGTCCTATTTTCCAATTAGTACTCCTTTAATTTCGCTTTCTCGCCTTATTGCCCTAGCAAGCATTTCAAGAAAATACATAACAATTAAAGGTTTTTAGTGGGTATATACTGTCACCTGGTGGATACGCTCCTTTGACAATTGAGACAAGATTTGAGTTACCTCAACAGGTTCTCACATGAACAAGGACTGTTGGAATGTAGTTGAGTTTTCAGTCTTTAAGGTTATAAATTAGTTTTAGCAGGGGGCTGGAGAGATGGCTCAGCAGTTAAGAGTGCCAACTGCTCTCTCAGAGGACCCAGGTTCAATTCCCAGCACCCACATGGCAGCTAATAAATTAGTTTTAGCAAATAATTACTTCTATTCCAAATACAACTCTAAAATATACTAAAAATGTATTTTATCTGTACAACATTTTGCCACTATTTTAAAACATCTTTAAAACAAATACAGTTCCATGCCAAATCAGGATAAAGCATCTCCAGACATTTATAGGAAATAGATCATTTTAAACCTGCTTTGCAGAGGCAGCAGATCTTTCTGAGTTCAAGGCCAGCCTGGTCTATGTAGTGAGTTCCAGGACAGCTGAAGCCACATGGAGATCCTGTCTCAAAAATATATATATATGATTAGGTGTTTAATGTAATAGGTAAAGGATAAAATTACATACATAAGCTTAATTTCTCTAGGGTCACAGGTCAAAATAATTTATATATATACATATATATGTATATATATACATATATATATATATATATGTATATATATACATATATATATATATATATGTATATATATACATATATATATATATATATGTAGTCTTTTTGAGACTGGGTCTCTCTTTATTCTCAGCTGGTCTGGTATTCACTATGTAGACCAGGCTGGCCTTGAACTCCCAGAGATCTGCTTGCCTCTGCCTCCCATGTGCTAGGATTAAAAGCATGCGCCAAGACACCCAGCCTCAATCAAGTAATTTAAAAAACAATATGTATGTCTACTCAAGGTTTATTTAACAGGTGTTCAGTTTTGTCCAAGCTTTGTCTATACATTACATGGTATTTAAGTGTAATAAAAATTAAAATGATCATATTAAATAAAATTGGTTAAATAGTAGTAATACACTTAAGCTAATTGGGGATACAAAGTGTTATTAATATTTGTTTTACTCCTAATTTGTTCGACATTTCTAGTGACAAATTTGGAATTAAATGTACATAAATGTTCTCTATTTTTCTGTGTTGTATAATATTCATGGTGACATTTCTTTTGCCTATAAGATAATTTGGCTCAAGAAAGACTGGGTTTTGCTTCCTTAACTCAAAGAGTATACAGTCCAATAAGAGACATTTTATTTTTATTTTATGTGTATGAATGTACTGTCTGCATGTAAGTAGCTCCATTCATGTCATGCAATGGTGCAGAGATCAGAAGAGGGTGTTGGACTTCCCTGGAACCAGAGTTAAAGACGTTTTTTAGCTGCCATGTGGTGCTGGGAATCGAACCTGGGTCCTCTGCAAGAACAGTTGGTGCTCTTAACCACTGGGCCATCTCTCTAGCCCAAGAGAAATTTTACTTTTTTCATGTTTCCATTTTTATTTGATGTTTCCAAATGTAAAACAAGTCAAGATTCTTATGCCAGTTAGAATGAGACCATCTCAAGTGAGATCATACAAAGCAGTTCAGTGTATACAACAATCATTTCTCTTCACCTTTTTTGCTTCATACAATGTGATTGACAGAAAATTAGATTGCATGGGCTTGGTGGGAAAATGCCATTGAACAAAAAACAAATAAACAAAAACACCACCACTAAGGGCAGTTTCTACTTTTCTGCAAGTCAATTTTCAATAAATTATTTTTTACTTAGGAGGCAAATGGAAATGAAAATTTATCTGCCCAATTTTATTCAGCTACTCCACAAACAAGCACAAACAGTTTCAACACTGCAGACTTTAGAAGGTTGAGACAGTAGACATTATTACCAAGAGACATTTTAAATGGACTTAGTGGACCTTTACAAATTTGTTCCCCTCTATGTGTTACAACTGCCTTTTAAAATTATAGATCAGGGCTGGAGAGATGGCCTGGCAGTTAAGAGTGCTGACTGCTCTTGCAGAGGACCTGGGTTCGATCCCCAGCACCCATATTGGCTGCTGAGAACCATCTTTAACTCCAGTTCCAGGGGAATCTGACACCCTCTTCTGACCTCTGCAGCATTGCATGACACGGGTACACAAACCTACATGCAGACAGTACATTCATACACATAAAAAATAAATAAAATAAAATTATAGATCAAAATGTAAAAGCCTAAAATACAAGAAAGACTTTCCTATTCATGGTGCTCATATAAAAAGAAGGAAGGTAACATGGCTCCTTTTGCAATGCAGTTGACAAAGAACTCTCTACTCTAAACCACCATTTCTTTATTTTTCGATTTTAAAACGGAAAATTTAAAAAAATCACTTACTAACATAGGGAACGGGTTTGCTTGTATATTCCCACAGGCAGAGACATAAGCAACTTGGGTGCCTGCAAGAGTGTTTGTTCTTGGACTATAGAAATGAACCAGAGGCCACCGGCAAATGGAGAGGCCTGTTGTATTAATCAGGGTTCTCTAAAGAAACAGAAGCAACAGGACAAATATATAGCTATATACAATTTATTTATTTGCTCATGTGACAGAGTTCAAGGAGTCCAACAGTAGCTGCACTACACTGGAAAGGCCGAGAATCCAGGGAACTGCTCAGTCAGCAAGGGTGGATGTCTCAGTAGTCCCAATCTAGGGCCGAAGGCCCGAATGGATTCCAGATCTGTCGGTCTCAGTACACACTGGGATCCAAAAGGTTGATCACAGCAGCAAGACAAACTCACCAGATGAGAGAGGCAAGCTGCAGGAGAAAAGGGACCCGCTCCCTCTGCCATGGCCATAAATACTGCCTGCCGGCAGAAGGTAATGCCCACATTTGGGGTGGGCCATCCGGGTTGAGGTGGTCCAATCAGAAGACCCTTTTTCTCTTATTTGTTCCTTAGTCCAGTCAAGTTGACACCCAGGATTAACCATCACAAGTCCCCCCCTTGTCAATTTGACACTCAATAAATAGCCTCTCCTTATGTTATGCTTTAATGTCAATTGCAAACAATGGCAGGGTCATAATTCCAACTAACATGTTATAAGTATCTCATGTGCAATAGCAAAGCATTATATCTTAGAGTAGGTGCCTACAGCATCTCCTGCCTTCCATACATAATCTTCCTTGCCCCCATTGTGGAGAAAAAGTCCAGTTTCCCCCTGGTAGTCTGGATCAGTCACTCCTCCTACTATTGTTATTCCTTCCTTAGCCTGTTGGCTTAAGGGCAGTAGAAGCCCAAAGTGGCCAGTGGGAAGTCTTAGCTTCCAGTTCAATGTAATGTGTCCTGTATCTCCTGACAAAAGCACTCCCCTCTTTGGAACCAAAACTTCTAGACCAGCAGAATGCAAGGTTGTGGGTACAGGAAGCAAAAATTTTCAATAGCTGCATACCAGGTACCAGGAGACATATTAATCTGCTCAAGTAAGGACACCACATCTGGTACAGTGGCTGCAATTGGTGTCACTACTTGGTTGAGATTTGGATAGTCAACTGTCATTCTCCATGATCCATCTGTCTTTTGCACAGGCCAAATTGGAGAGTTAAATGGAGATGTGGTAGGAATCACCACCCCAGCATCTTTCAAATCCTTGATGGTGGCACTAATCTCTGCAATCCCTCCAGGGATACGATACTGTTTTTGGTTCACTATTTTCCCTGGTAGAGGCAACACCAATGGTTTCCATTTGGCCTTTCCAACCATAATAGCCCTCACTCCACAGGTCAGGGAACCAATGTGGGGATTCTGCCAATTTCTAATTATATCTATCCCAATTATACATTCTGGGACTGGGGAAATAACCACAGGATGAGTTCTGGGACCCACTGGGCCCACCGTGAGTCAGACCTCAGCCAAAACTCCATTTATCACCTGACCTCCATAGGCCCCTACTTTAACCGGAGGGTCACAATGCTTTTTAGGGTCTCCTGGGATCAGTGTCAACTCAGAACCAGTATACAATAGGCCTTGAAAAGTCTGATTATTTCCTTTTCCCCAGTGTACACTTATCCTAGTAAAAGGCCTCAGGTCCCTCTGGGAAAGGATAGGAGGAAGGCAAACAGCATAACTCTTCGGTATTGTGACAAAGTCCTTCCTCATTGGAACCCGGCCACCCCTTCATTCAAGGTGTTCTGGGTCTGTGAACTGTCTCAAGTCTGGAAACTGGTTAACTGGGTGGGATTCGCTACTCCTGAAATCCAATATTGACTTCCTGTCATTTGTTCTAGAGCTTTTTCTGCTTATACAGATCAAATAAAAACTTAGTAGGCTTCTTATGTATTTGGTTCCTGGGAACGCCATGATTTATTAGCTAGTTCCAAGGATCATTTCGGGTCATGCCATTATAGGCATTGTTTTGCCTTTGCCACCCATTATGATAATTATGGTAACTATGCTCATCTGGTCTTCAGTGATTCAGTGCTGCCACCCGACGCCTACCCTGAGATTCTGTTAAACCTATTACGTGTACATTTAATTTATGCAAGCAAGCAACAACTTCTCTAACTGTAAAATCTGGCATAAGAAATAGAGAAAAAACAAAGCTCTTCAAATGTTCTGGTGTCTCTCTCAGTACTTTCCATCTTATAAATTCAGTGAAAGGCATGTCCTCTGGGTCCTCATACTGTGGAGAATGTGGTTTAACACTTCGAGTCCACTTGAGCATGCCCATTTGCCTGACCCTCATAATCCCTTCATCAATACTAAACCAACGAATATCAGGCATCTCTAACTCACTGTTAGTAGGCCATGTTTTAATAAATACATCAGCCAACCATTCAAATAAACTTTTAACACCTTTTTTAACTGCTTGAGCTTCCATGTTAAACCTAGAATCTCTACTCAGTGGGCGCATATCAATAAACTCATTCTGATCCAATTTTATATTCCTTCCACCATTATACCACACCCTTAAAATCCATTCCCACACATATTCCTTAGGCTTCTGCCAGAATGAATCGGGAAACTCATTAATTTCTTCAGTGGTGTAGCGCATCTCCTTGTGGACCACACTTTCTATCTCACCTTGAGAGGCTTACTTAGACTTCAATCTGGTTATAGGTCTAGTGGCAACAATTGTTGGGCCCTGAGGGACATTAGCTCCCACTGGGAGGGGGGTATTAGTTTCCTCAGGCAAGGGTGGGGAGGAGGGATCTGCAGGGTGTGGATTCTCTGCTGAGAGTGGGGAGATTAATTTCTCAGATAAAGAAAATCCCTCAGAATCCGAGGGTTCAAAATCCTCATCATCATGGTTCTCCCACACATCTCCATCCCAAGTTTCAGGGTTCCACCCTTTCCCCACCAGTGCTCTCACTTTAACTGCTGACACTCTTCATGGCTGGGAATTAAATTTGTGTTGTAAATCAGCCAAATGTATAATAAGGGCTCCAGCTTGATTTTCTGCCACTTTAGCTCTTTGGCTGCTGGAGAGAAGATTCTCTTCCAGAGCACATTTGGAAATCTTTAAACTGTTGTTTCGAATCTGGAGCTGGTCATTTTTATCACTGACCTCCTTATTTTCCTCTATCACTTTATCCAGACATGCTAGGAGCAACAAGGCAACATCATTACTTTCCTTATTTTTCCACAATTTCTCGAACGTTTTATATATAGAGTTGCTAAATTCCTTGCTCTCACAAGAGGCAAGTTGGTGAGTCAAATGGATCTATCTTCATAATTACATCAAATAGTCTGCACCAAGGATTATCATTCCTCTTCATGCCACCAGGAAAGCCTTCAGTAACTCTAGGCTTCACTGGGTTGGAGAGCTGGCTACGGAGACTACCAAGCCCACTAAAGAAATTCATCCTTTCAATTCTGTTTCTCTAGAACCACTCCTGGTACCAAAATCTGTATTAGTCACGGTTCTCTAAAGAAACAGAAGCAACAGGACGAATATATAGCTATATACAATTTATTGATTTGCTCACGTGACAGAGTTCAAGGAGTCCAACAGTAGCTGCACCACGCTGGAAAGACTGAGAATCCAGGGGACTGCTCAGTCCGAAAGGCTGGATGTCTCAGTAGTCCCAATCTAGTGCTGAAGGCCTGAATTGATTCCAGGAGATCTGCCGGTCTCAGTACACACTGGGATCCGAAAGGTTGATCACAGCAGCAAGACAAACTCACCAGATGAGAGAGGCAAGCTGCAAGAGAAAAGGGACCAGCTCCCTCTGCCATGGACTTAAATACTGCCTGCTGGCAGAAGGTAAAGCCCACATTTGGGGTGGGCCATCCAGGTTGAGGTGGTCCAATCAGAAGACCCTTTTTCTCTTATTTGTTCCTTAGTCCAGTCAAGTTGACACCCAGGATTAACCATCACACCTGTCTAGACATCAAAAAGAATGTGATAAGTCTGAGAAAATGCCACTTCATTGTAAATGAACACATATGGTGTTATATAGTTGGCATTTCTCTGAGTTAAGAGTCAATTATTATAACAATGGCATCTCATGGGACTTCTTTCCTTCCTTTAACTAACAGACATGAGATATGTTGAAGAGATATTCTTTATCTCCTAAAATTGGGTACCAAAGCCAGGTATAATTATAAAATCTTTAAAAGATTAATGGATAAATAAGACAAATTAGTAAAGGAGAACTTTGATACCAGAAGGGGAATTGATTTGTATATACATCTAAAAAATATGGTGACGTGGACATTTGTGCCTGTCTCTTTGGATAAGTGCCCTACCTCTAGATTTTGCTTTATAGTCAGGTGAAACATATGAATGTATAAAAGCTAATGGTTATCTGAAATCCTGGGAATCATCAAAGCTTAACCAAGAAGAGATCAACAGCTTAAACAGACCCATTATATATGAAGAAATTGAATATATACTTAGAAACCTCCCAAGTAAAAAAAAGCACAGGCCTAGGTGGTTGCACGGCAGAATTTTATAAAACATTTCAATAATACTTACAACCATTATTACTCAAATTGTTTAGAAGGATTCAAGTGGAGGGAAATCTCCCAAATTCCTTCTATGAAGTCAGAATCACTCTAATACCAAAACCAGCCAAAGATACAACCAGAAAGGAGAACTGTAGACCCATCTCATTAATGAACACAGATGCAAAAATTCTCAACAAAATACTTGCAAACTTCATACAGACCCACATCAAAAAGATCATCCATCATTATGGCTCAACATATGAAAATCAATAAATATCATAAAACGCATAAATGGACCAAAAGAAAAAAACCACACACTTATCTCAATTGATGCAGAAAAAGCCTTTGACAAAATCTAGCATCCCTTCATGTTTAAAGTCCTAGAAGGAATTGGAGCGGAGGGATCATTCCTCAAAGTAATCAAAGCCATATAAAGGAAAGCACAGCCAACATCATCCTAAATGGAGAATAGACAGAAGCATTTCCCTTAAAGATAGGAACTCAGCAAGGCTGCCCCGTGTCACCACTGCTCTTCAATATAGTGCTTGAAATACTTGCTAGGGCAATAAGGCAAGAAAAGGAAATTAAAAGACTATTAACTGGAAAAAAGGAAGTCAAGCTATCCCTTTTTGCTGATGATATGAATGTTTACCTAAGGGATGCTAAAAACTCCACCAGAGAGCTCCTAGAAACGATTAAGAGCTTCAGTAAAGTTGCAGGATACAAAATTAACCTAGAAAAATCAATAGCCTTTCTTTACACCAACAACAAGCAACTGAAGAAGAAATACAAGGAGATCTTCCCACTCACAATAGCTCAAAACCAATAAGATACCCAGGAACAAATCTAACCAAGGACACCTAAGATCTCTACAAAAAAGTTTTTTAAACCCCTGAAGAAGGAAATTGAAGAAGACATCAGAAGATGTAAAGACCTCCCATGCTCATGGATTGGAAAAATTAACAGTAAAAATGTCCATTCTACCTAAGCTAATACTAATATACAGATTCAACACAATCCCAATTAAAATCCCCAAGAATTTCTTCACAGGCTTGCAAAAAAGGTCCTTAATTTCATATGGAAAAACAAAAGACCCCAAATAGCCAAAGCAACCTTGAGTGAAAAGAGCAATACAGTTGGAATCTCTATACCAGATTTCAAACTATACTACAGGGCTATAGTCATAAAAACAGCTTGGTACTAGCACATAAACAGACCTGTCAACCAATGGAACAAAACTGAAGATCCAAACTTGAACACATACAATTTCAGCCACCTCATATTTGGTAAGTGGGCCAAGAAGACACAATGTAGGAAAGACAGCATCTTCAGCAAGTGGTGTTGGAAAAACTGGATCACCAGAAGAATGAAGTTAAACCCCTACCTCTCACCCTGTACAAAAGTCAACTCCAAATGGATCAAAGACGTCAATGTGAAACCCAAAACTCTGAAGGTGATAGAATAAAAAGTTGGCAGCAGACGACAAGACATAGGTGTAGGAAAAGACTTCATAAATCAGACAGCAGCTGTACAAGAAATAAGATTGACAATTATCAAAGGGGACCTAATTAAACTCAAAAGCTTCTGTACATCAAAAGAAACAATCAAGGAAGTGAAGAGAAAACCCGCAGAGTGGGAGGAAACCTTTACAGCAGTCACATCTGACAAAGCATTAATTTCCAGAATATATAAACTACTCAGAAAACAAAGAAGAAAACAAATGAATCACTCAAAAGATGGAACAAAGCGCTGAACAGAAACTTCACAAGTGAGGAATTAGAGATGGCTAAGAAACATCTTAAAAAGTGTTCGTTGCTAATAATTAAGGAAATGCAAATTAAAAGCACTTTAAGATATCATCTCACATGGCCTAGCGGTTAAGAGCACCGACTGCACTTACAGAGGACCCGGATTCGATCCCCAGCACCCACATGGCGGCCGAGAACCATCTGACTCCAATTCCAGGAGAACTCTAGTTCCAGGGGAATCCGACGTCCTCTTCTGACCTCTGCGGCATTGCATGACATGGGTACACAGACCTGTATGCAGACAGTACATTCATGCACATACAGACCCGGGTTCGATCCCCAGCACCCACATGGCGGCTAAGAACCGTCTGTAACTCCGATTCCAGGAGAACTCCAGTTCCAGGGGAATCCAAGACCCTCTTCTGACCTCCGCGGCATTGCACGACACGGGTGCACAGACCTGCATGCAGACAGTACATTCATACACATACAAAAAAAAAAAAAAAAAAAAAACAGAAATAAATAAAATTTAAAAAAATATATCATCTCACTCTAATAAGAATGGCTAGGATCAAGAAAACAAATGATACCAAGTGCTGGAGAGGTTGTGGGGAAAGGGTAATATGCATCCACTGTTGGTTGGAATGTAAACTTGCACAGCCACTATGGAAAGCAGTGTACAGAACCCTTGGAAGACTCAAAATGAGCTTACCACTTGACCCAGTCATACGACTCCTGGGTATATACCCACAAGAATCATCTTACCACAGAGATTCATGCACAGCCATGTTTATTGCAGCTCTGTTCACAATAGCAAAAAGCTGGAACCAACCTAAGTGCCCCTCAATTGATGAGTGGATAGAGAAAATGTGGTACATCTACACAATGCAGCAGTAAAGAAAGATGACATCATGAACTTTGCAGGTAAATGGATGGAGCTAGAAGATATCGTGCTGAGTGAAGTAACACAGTCCCAGAAAAACAAATGACCAATGGTATCCCTCATCTGTGGATACCAGCACCAATTACCTAATTGTGAGGCAAACTGAGCAATGTCAATGTGATCTGAAAATAACTGTGCTCTTATATTGTAGAATCCGGGTTCGATCCCCAGCACCCACATGGCGGCGAGAACTGTCTGAAACTCCAATTCCAGGAGAACTCCAGTTCCAGGGGAATCTGACACCCTCTTCTGACCTCCGCGGCGTTGCACAACATGGGTGCACAGACTTGCATGCAGACAGTACATTCATACACATACAGAAATAAATAAAAAATTAATTAAAAAATATTAAAAAAATAAATAAATAAAAATAAAAAATAAACAAATAAAGAAAGAAATTGATTTTACCAATTTGGACTTAGCAATGATATCATTGAAATGGTGTTCTTCAATAAAGCAGTAGTTCCTTTTCTAGAAGATTGTGGGTGTTCAGGTTGACAATTCAGCCATGTTCATTTTGTTTCCTGAAAGTCAGGGTCAGCTTGTAAAAAGAAGTTGAACAAAAATATGCTTAATGTGAATTGTAAAGCCTCACTCTAAAGTTTACCCATTCAAAGCATGGAATAAAGACTTCACTGAATTCTAAAAAAAAAAAAGTGACATCATGAACTTTGCAGGTAAATGTATGGAACTAAAAGATATTATGTTAGCCAGGCATGGTGGCACACACCTTTAATCCTAACACTTGGGAGGCAGAGGCAGGCAGATCTTTGAGAGTTCAAGGCCAGCTTGGTCTACAGAGTGAGTTCCAGGACAGCTGGGGATACAGTGAGACCCTGTCTTGAAAAGACCAAAAGAAGAAGAAGAAGAAGAAGAAGAAGAAGAAGAAGAAGAAGAAGAAGAAGAAGAAGTTATGGTAAGTGAAGTAACACAGTCCCAGAAAAACAATCGATGAATGGTATCCCTCATCTGTGGATGCTAGTGCCAATTACCTAGTTGTAAGTATTTCTTGTGCAGGGCTCCTTGAGCTTTTGTCCAAGTAGTTTGGAATGATCCATATTGGAACGAACAACAACAGAAAAGAAGTTCTGCTTGAAATGGTCAACTTCTGCGTCAATAATTTTGTGAAAGACTCAGAAAAAAATGGAAAACATGTTTGGCAGAATGCATGAGCTCTGGTGGGGTGGGGGACATGAGTCTAGATTTGATTTGTAACATAATTTTGTACAAAATATAAATAAATAAATAAATGAATAAAAATAAGCTTATGGTAGCAGTTATGGACTACATTTAACAAGGAGCTGTTGGGTACTCGGCCCCCAAATCCCCCCCAAACAAAGGCTATGTACCTACAATTTGGGGGTTCATGCAAAAAAGAGGTGGTAAGATCCTACTGTTGAAGATATGGTGTTAACATAAAAAGAATGTTTAAAGACCTCGCCTACAAATGGACATTTATTTGGTCTCCATGTTGCTAAAGAACACAATGTGTATCACTAAAGAAAAATGGTTTCTTAAGTCAAGCAAGTCTCCTCTGCTACACCTCAATTCCCTGGAGATTTGTGCAGTCAGTGGTGGCAGGATATTTTTGCACCCCAAAAGTTAATTGGCTATTATCCCACTCCTTGGGTTGAGGAGTAGCACACAGCTGATACCATAAGGTTACACCCTATAGTAACTAAGAAACATTTTAGGCCACAGTAAAATTTGTCATCCCTTTACCCAAAAGCTACAGTCTTAGTTCAAGATACCATCTAAATATTTATGATGGTACCCATAACATAACTTGTCATGATAATAAATGTTTAAGTGCCTGTACTTCTTACTATTTGTGTTTTATTAGAAGAATTAAAAAACGGACCCCTGGATATACTGCCCACCCATATAAAGCAAAGCTTGGACAGACCTGAGAGTCCGATGTGTCAGTTTAAAGAAAAATGGACTGTTTCATTTCTCACTGACTCTCACCCCTTTCCCCAAACCTAGGGGCAGCCACTGCTGCTGCCCATGGCAAGGGCTAGGGTGAGAAGCATAGCAACAGTCAAAGACAGTAGTACCAGTACATTACCAGCACATCAGAAAGTCAAAACCAGTTCATTTGCTCTCCAGAGGACCCACTCATCCATTCCTATGGACTCCAACATGTGTGGATTGTGCAGCGTCTGGACTGACCAAAGCAGGGCCATAGTCCCACTGGGTTCTCTGACTTTGTTGGATCCACTGGGGGTGCAGGGCAATGGCTCTGATAATCAGATTACACAGCACTGAGGGGTCAGAAGCACTCCCTATCACAGGAAGGTGGCTTCACCTTGCTATGTTGGATTGAGTGAATCGCCTTGGCCACCTTAACTACAGTAGGAATGAATAAAACAACATTAAGTGGACCTCTCCATAGAGGCTTTAAGGGCTGCTCATTCCATTACTTTACCCACAGAGCATCCCCTGGCTTGAAGGGTGGAGCATCAGTAGTCAAGCTCACAGGCAGTTGTTCCCTGACACAAAAATGTATGTTGACCAGGGCCTGCATCTGTGCCTTAAAATGATGTTACACAGTTCCTTTAGGTTCTCTATTGCCCCTAACAATGGATGGAGGCTTCCTATAAGGAATTTCATAAGGGCTGGGGGACTAGAGAGATGTCTCAGCAGTTGAGAGCACTGACTGCTTTTGCAGAGGACCCCAGTTCAATTACTAGCACCTACATGGCAGCTAATAACCCTCTGTAACTCCAGTTCCAGGGGATCTGCCTCCCTCTTCTGACCTCCACAAACATTGCATGAAACTCGTATACTTATATACAGGCAGGCAATGAACTCATACCGATGATATCCCCTAGCAAGCTCAGCCTGTACTGGCCATGCACAGTTGTTTCATGCGAGGACCAGTTGCATCACTGTGATGAACCCTCTCAGGATCACAGGAACCAAGATTTGATTTACTTGTTATGCTCAAACTGACATGTAGTTTGGGTATGAACACTCACACCTACTTCTTTAACCAGTGAAGAAACATGGGACCTCATGTACAACTCATGGCTGTGATCAGACCGTGTGTATTGGAACAAGTCTGTCATTCTCAGGAAGATGCTTGGTTCCTGCAGCATGGTTCAGCTGTTACAGCCAAACCCCTGTGGTGTCCAGAGCTGTGGGTTCTAATACAATGCCACTAGGCATGGACTATTTAAATTCAAATGACTTCTGATGAAATTAAATAGAAATTTCCCAGTTACAGGAGCCACATATGAAGTGCTCTGTAACCACCTGGAGACAGTGCCCTCCCACTTTGGATATCACAAGTAAAGAATATCTTCAACATCATTATTAGTTTAGAGGGTAAGAAGATGTCTCGTGTCTCTGCTCTTCCACAGAACCAGAGTTCAGTTCCCAGTATGCACACTGGGTGATACACAACCACCTGTAACTCCAGCTTCAGGGCATACAATGCCCTCTTCTGGATTCTGGGCACCTGTACACACATAGCATACAATTACCACGTGAGTAAAAAATCTTAATATTTTATAAATTCAGAAGAAGAGTGACTGTTCCTCAGGAGTCTCCTCCTGAGCAAAGGCTCCTTCCTCAGAAGCCCTGGTTAAGGTCTCCAATCACTAAGGAAACTGAGTTCCTGTTCAGTGCTCAGACCCCTGGCACAAATCTGGTTCCTAGTTAACCATGCCAGACACAGCATGGATGCAGGTGCCTGAATTCTACCCCCTTCTGTCATTCAGAAACTTTGGTGGGGGAATCCAGCATCTGTGGTTAATCAGCCTATGAAAGAGCCAGCCTGGGTTAATCTCTGGCTATGTACTCAGAGATGACCCTCAACTTGTGGTCATCCTGCCTCCATGTCCAAAGTGCTCAGAATTCAAGTGGAGACCACCAGGCCTGGTTATACAGTGCTAGTGACCGGTCCCAGGCCTTCATGCTGGCTAGGCAAGCATTTTGGCCATGCAGCTCTACCCACAGCGTTTGTATTTTATTCTATTTCATGTTTTACTTTAATGTGAAGCAGAATCTCACTCAGAAGACACACTAGCTTCAGTAACCAATGCTCCTGGCTTGGCCTCCTGCGTATATGGAGGATTTTCTCTAGGTGGCTGGGGCCATGGGCTGGCTGACCTAGGGAGCTCTGCTTTTCTAGTCTCCTCTGCCAACAGCCCACCTCATCTTTCCCAACAACTTGATTACTGCACTGTCTCTCTGCTGATGCCTCGGGACAATCTCCTGTGCTAGTCCCCTGGCTCCTCTGCCCACCCACGCTCAAAAATCTCACGTATTGACCAGCCCTCTAGATCTTCCTGCTTCAGGTGGCCTATCTTGTCTCCTCCCTCTTCATCCTGAAATAATTCCTTTCTTTTCCATTAGTATAATTAGGTGTATTCTATCAAGAGAAATAGACATGTTTAGGCGGTGTTTGGAAACTGAGGGTTCAGTCCCCACA
The DNA here is from genome assembly GCA_009823505.1 of Rhizomys pruinosus. Lineage (NCBI taxonomy): Eukaryota > Metazoa > Chordata > Mammalia > Rodentia > Spalacidae > Rhizomys > Rhizomys pruinosus. The sequence goes on from VZQC01001366.1 coordinate 1,280,467, forward strand.
GACCCACAAAATGGGAAGCATGAAAGACAAATTTGTTGTTTCTGGTATTTAACAGGAGGTGATAAAAGACTTCCCACCTGACCCAGGGCAGGGTCCTAGAGGGCAGCGTGGTGTCTAGTGAGCAGGGGAGAGCCAGCTCGCAGGGAGGCAGGAGCTGTCCCTATGACTTTAGCTATCCCTTTCCTGGACATTCTCTTGTATCCTGGAGAGCACTTGACAACCTTTTCTGATGTCATCAGTGCTGTGGAGACAGTGCCTCCTCTTGGAGCACTTGCTCAGTGCCTATCAGGTTCACCCATAGACATGTTGGCAAGACTGAGCTGGCTATTTGGGACAGAGAATGGAGAGCGTACAGAGACCAGTCAGGGGCCCACAGAATCTGGCCCTCACGCTCTGGGGAGAACAGCAAGAAAGAGATGTGCGTTGGGAAGACACGGTGAGTTCCAGCAGGGAATGGAGACGCTGCCTGAAGAGATGGGGCTTGAGCTGAGCCTTCCAGGAATGGAGCTGTGGAGCTGGGAGCCAGTGGGAAGCAACGGCCTTTCTCTGCTTGTGTGGGTTCCTGATAGTCAAGGGTTCTGGAGCGCTATTTTGACTGGAATTGGCAAGGCTGCATCTGCTGGGCTGGGAGCCTTTGATGCTGAGTCTCTTAAGAGGCCAGTAGGAGGCAGGGGGGAACTGTCCCCCAGATAAGGACAGGGTGTCACTGCACTTTACCCTTGTTGATTCCATCAGATGTTGTGTCTGTATGACATCAGTAATAAGTAGAAGTCCCTCTGAGGTCCATAGTCTCTTGCAGAACCCCAGGAGGTGAGGGGAGACCCCAGTGCTGCTAATTGGCACTGCCACCTAAGTTTCTGAGTCAGCACAGGTGAGGATCGGGTTGCTCCACCTGTTGTTTCCTGGAATCCCAACTCTCCTTCTCACAACCTTGCCTGACTTGTGGCTGCTCTGTCCACAATTCTTGGCCTGGTCTGGCATCCCTGCTCCAGTCCTGGTGATGTCCTCTGGGAATACTGGAGCTTGCACTATAGGGGAGATTCTGCTTAGTCATGGTGGGATCTGAGGACACTAGAGAACCATTGTGTGACAGGATTCATCAGGTGCAAGTTAGAGAGCCAGCCCCTTTGGGGTTCTCAGAGTTTCTGGGCTTCACCTCATCATGTCCCCTATGTGTTCACATCTTGGCACAGGTGACACCTGCGTCACATCAGCTGAGAGGGGCCAGCATCCTCTGTTCATCATGCTTGGTCTAGCCTGAGCAGGTCCACTGGCAGTGGCTCTGCAGCAGGGGACAAGGCCCATGCCTCAGCATGGGAGGGGGTGGGAACATGGCTTATGGACTCTAACTTCAGACAGCTGCCCTGTTCCATGAGGCCTTCACTAGATTCCCAGAATGCTCTTTTCTCCGGGCCTCTGAATGAGTCTCAGGTTTCCCTCTGTCTGTCCAGCCTGGATGTCATATTTCTATTCAAAATTATTTGTCTCCTTGTACCCACAGGGACTACAGGGGAGCCAGCATCCCCAGCCCCTCCCCTCACTGAGCAGGAGGTGAGTGAGAAGGTAGAGAAACTCACCACTCAGCTACAGCTGATGACCCCTGAGAGGGATGAGCTGTGTGGTCACCTGGACTTTGCCACCAATGGGGTCATCCTACACAAGAGGCAGTGATTGTGCCCAGCTCACAGATGGCTGCATTGGCCTCACTGTGTCACCCCAGCTACTTTCTCTTAGCTCTTGTGTTTCAGGAGTGTCCTGCAGCCCCAGGGTGCTTCCTTGTCCAGCCTATTGCTCCTAAATGCTTCCCAGAGGCATAAGGCTGAAGTCTGTGGAGCAGCAAGTTTCGGTACGAGCTGTGGTGCTCCATACAAATGACAAAGCCTTTGGCCCCAGTGACATAGCTGTGGGGACTCAGTAGCGCATGAGCTCCCATCGTTCAGGTGTAATTTCTTGAGAGGATAGAGCTGCATGAGTTTGTGGTGCTCATAATTTCCTGGCAGGCGGGGTCAGCCTTACTGGGTGTCTGGAAGGCCTGGGGTGCATCACTTCTCTCTCTCTCCACTCTTTCTCTGTATCTCTCTTTCTCTGTCCACTCTGTCCCTCTGTCTCTGTCCCACTGTCTCTGTCTCTCTGTCTCTCAAGCTCCCAGTGATGTAGTTCCAACGCCTGACAGACCCACTTTAAACAACAATGTCATGGCCATTGTGCTCACCTTGGCTGGAATCCCCTGGGACATTTATGATGCCACCACAACGTTGGGTCTCATCCTCAGAAAGGCTGAGGAATATGGCCTGAGCATTGGTGAGACGGGCACCCAAGACTGAGAATCACTGTCTGAAGACAGGAGAACCTTCCTCACAGGTTTCTGGTGGACCCAGGTCTACAGCATGGAGTCCTAGAACTACTTAGAGAGCAAGGCTGCCTTCCAGGTCCACTCAGGGAGTTGATGTAGCCAGGACTTCTTCCATATGGAGACCCTGCCTCTGCTGGCCTGGGGATAGGATAACAAGTTACCAAACCCCAGGAGTTCACAGTGTATGGGAGACTCAGATGTGGGAGACACTTCCTGAAGTCAGGACATTTTGCTCCTGGCCATGACGTACCACAGGCTGAGTCCTGATGCTGAGAGCCTGAGGATGGAGCATATGCAGATCGTGTTGGACATGCAGTACTTGAAGAAGGAGCACACTGAGGTCTCGGAGAAGTACAACGTGCTGGCAAAGGAGACCAGCTTCTTCTCATGAGTCCAGTTTGGCAGGGACCCCAGCACTTTGGAATAGCCCCCTCTGCCCTTCCATTTCTCTGGACTAGAGTCAGGGGCTCTAGTTACAGTCCTACTTCTCCCTCATTGCCAGCAGCTCACCTTCTGTGAGGGGACTTGGGTCTTCCAGTCTTAGTTTTCCTTGGTGTGAAAGAGACTGTTAGTCATCATCTCATCAGCTTCAGAAGTCAGTAGATACTGATGTTAGCCTTCGACTGAGTGCTGCTGATCTTTACTATATGGGCTCCTGACTTTCTGTGGCCTGGCTGGACAGGTGGTTGCTGGGGAGATGCGGGTGCTAGGTGGATGCTGCCTGAAGTCAGTAAGTGGGCTGATCTGGGAGCAGAGGCCATGCCCTGTTGAAGTGAGAAATCCTGTGCACACCTGGGACAGGAGAGGGATAGGGACAGGAGAGGGACAGGGACAGGAGAGGGACGGGGACAAGAGAGGGATGGGGACAGGAGAGGGACGGGGACAGCAGAGGGATGGGGACAGTAGAGGGATGGGGACAGGAGAGGGACAGGGACAGGAGAGGGACAGGGACAGGAGAGGGATGGGGACAGGAGAGGGATGGGACAGGAGAGGGATGGGGACAGGAGAGGGATGGGGACAGGAGAGGGATGGGGACAGGAGAGGGATGGGGACAGGAGAGGGATGGGGACAGGAGAGAGATGCGACAGGAGAGGGATTGGACAGGAGAGGGATGGGACAGGAGAGGGATGGGGACAGCAGAGGGATGGGACAGCAGAGGGATGGGACAGGAGAGGGATGGGACAGGAGAGGGACGGGGACAGGAGAGGGATGGGGACAGGAGAGGAAAGGCTGACATCATGCCCTTTGCTACTGAAATCTCACAGTACACCAAGGCACTGTTACCTCCTGATGACTGCTTTATTCTTGTCAAGTTCATCCTGGTATGGATCCAGTTTCTGATCTGGATGATGAGGCCCAGTGTTAAATGTGTGGCAGAAGTGATCCCGTGGATGCCAAGACAGGGGGACTGACAGACCAGGGAAAAAATACACAGTCAGAGAAGTGGGACAGAGGCTTTGGTTGGTCTCTGCCATTGATCAACTTCCTTTCTGAGCAGACCCTGATGCAGAAATGACCATCTGTACACACATGGCACACCAGCCAAGACTTGGCTCAGGCCACACTAGCACCTCACCATCAAGTGGCAGTACTCTTCTTCTTCATCTTCTCAAGTGTGGAAGGAGCCTGGGGCAGCTGTGTCCCTGTGAGTCATCAGCACATGGGGGTGGAAGAGAAAGAATAACCCACTCATGGCAGGGGAGCAGCACAGGAACACAAAAGGAGAGGCCCATGGGAGCTTGGAAGCCCTCCAACTTCTAGCCTCTCCATGGCTTCCTCAGTGAGCTCTGTTTGTTGCCATGATTTGAACATGTTTGTTCATTGAAGTACTATGGGGTAAAAAGGATCTATTCCTTATGAATAAAGCACAAATATACACATAGAACATAAGTAGAGTATGTTAAAATTTTCTGTTTGAGGTCTTGGTATAAAATGACTAAGGGTTCTGGCCAGCAAGATGTCTCAGTGGATAAATGCATGTACCACCACGCCATTCCCAGGACCCACACTCCTGAATGTTTTCCTCTGATCTTATTATGTGTAAGCATGCACACACGTGTGTGCACTCACACACACACAAACACAAACACATTTTTAATGACTAAATGGGATTCTTAAAAAGACATCATGAAGTCAAGGAGGAAAGCCACTGTCACAGAAGCCCGCAGGTGTCCGCTGGTAATGATCCCTGGTGTCTTACAGATGAGCAGTCAGCCAGTGCTGTATTGTTGGTTTCTTCATCCTTGAGACTCCTGCCTCCCTGATCACCCACTCTGGACCCCACATATGGCAGGTGTGCCTGGCCATTGCAGGACTGCCCAGGCACTGCATGACTGCCCAGGCTGCAAGGAGGCAGGAGGGGGAAGGATTGGAGATGGCTCCTGAAACAATGGTGAATCTGACTGATCAAAGAAAGGATCCAGGAGCAGCCGCAGTGAGCAAACTCATTTATTGCAGGAGGTTCCATTCTTTTTTAATTTTTTTAATTTTAATTTTTATTTATTTATGTGTATGAATATACTGTCTGCATGCAGGTTTGTATACCAGAAGAGGGTGTCAGATTCCGCTGGAACTGGAGTTAAAGATGGTTCTCAGCTGCCATGTGGGTGCATTCTTACATGGCTGCTCTTTGACAAGGAGTGGATGGGATGAAGAAAAGTCTATGTGCCTTTTGCAACAGCTTTAAATTTTGCACCATTTGCCTCCTGTAAGGTAAGGCTTTTATGGTGGATGTACCTTTTGGCTCCTGAGATTAAGGTGTGTGTTTGTGTGCATGTGTGTGTCCCCAGAAAAGTTAAGCTTAGGAATGCTACACTTCAAGCAACACTTCCCAGGGTGTGGATAATAGGTGGCTGATCTGCAAATGGCCAGTGGGGATGGCTCCCATCTCCTTCCAACCTTCTAGGTTATCGCAGTAAGAAGCCAGCTAGCTTACATCTCAGCCATCATGGAATATTAGGCCCCACACGGTATTATATCTGCATGTCCAAGTTCCACATGAAATGTGGTGATGAGGCGGTTCATGGCAGGCTGTGGTGTGCACCACTCCCAAAGAGAACAACAAGAGCTCCATATAATATATGCCACAGTTCCTGAAAGAAGATCTTACCAAGGTGAAGCCAAGCAACTGCTCAAGAACTGACAGCCAGAGTAGGGTTTGGGGCCACTGAACATAAGACAGAAGATAGCATCAGTTCATGGTCACCTCCCTAAATGACCTCCCAGGTTTTGTCTTAGTGCTGACACCCCAATCTGATGATTGGATTCCTCTATACTTTCCTATCAAACTGGTTGTAGTATGGGGCTCAGTCAACTGAACTGCCTTTCATCCTGACCCCAGACAAAACACAGGCACTCCTAAGTTGGCCACAGCTACCAACAACATCAATGAGGTTACCAGCCCAGGGCATAGTGTCCCCAGGTCTTTCAGAGACCTAAACCCATCCAGGAGTCCCCTGATCTTCAACTCAAATGAATTTACATCCCTCTTGCCACATAGTTTAGGAAAGAGGATGCTATTCCTGATCTTGGCTACTTGTTCTTTTGGAAGCTATGATGAAGAATTTGTGCCCTGAGACAGAAGCCTGGACGGCCCTACCTGTGTCATGGTCATACAAGGCCCTTGGCATTCTAGGAGTAACTTCTAAAATGGGGATCAGCTCTGGTCTGCCCTTGACTGGAACCCTGTGTGGGTGAACAGAGTTTGTTACCCAACCTGTGTGGCTAAGCACCCTGCCTCCAGAATGTGAAGAGGCACTAGCCAGGCATCCTTGCCCATCACACCTTGCTCTATCCCTGAATCTTCTATCAGGATATCTGCACATTCTACTGTGAGCCAAGTCAAGACCCAAAGTGGCCAAGACACTGTCCTGATTTCCCAGTCATTCTCTGTGTTAGAACCTCTCGACGTAGAATACTCATGTAAACATATTGCTATTTATTCTATTTGAGAGATTTAAGTGTTATATAATTTTATTTTTCATACCAAGAAGCCATAGAAATCAAGAAAGCCAGCATTAAAGCATCACTTGAAAGACTGACTAAGCAAATCAGACTGTTTTTGAATTTTGTTTTGGGGAGTTTCTTTCACATCCTTTTTTATTGAAGTTTTGTGCTTTTCCATACATTTATTTTATTTTATTTTATTTTAAGTTGAACTTTAGAGTACAAATACTATCAAAGTAACATAAATGAAACTTGTGATACCCCCCAAAAGCATCAAATTACTGTGATACTTTAACATGGAAATTCAATTTTTTTCTCTGACTTGTTATATATATATATATATATATCATATATATATATCTATATATATAGAAGTTCTCACACTATAATGCACCTGAGCTGGCGGAGTTTTTTTTAAAAGAATGTCATGTTTTCCCCAAGGAAATGCTTGGAAGGTTCCTCCTTGGCAAAACCCCCAAACCCCCAATTCATCCTGCCCTGTGGTTCCACACTGGGGTCCCTCGCCCCCATGGTCACCAAATGACAAGCACCACTGGGCTGTCTTGATTTCTTGTCCTGTCGCATAGTGTCCAACAAGGCAGTCTACACTCTGAAGAGCTGAAATCCCAGTAGCCACTCAGTCCACAAGCTGGATATCTCAGTAGTCCCCATCTAGCATTGAAGGTTTGGAAGATTCTCAAGTTTTATATCTGAAATACAATTTCTCAGACCTTATTATTTCTGGTTATACTTTCCTTTTGGATGCTGTATTAGTCACTTTTCTGTTGCTGTAATAAAACACCATGACCAAGAAAGTTATAAAAGGAAGAGTTTATTTGATCTTATGATTGATGGTTCCAGGGAATTAGAGTCCATTGTGGTGGAAGGCATGGCGACTGGAGCTGGAGCAGCAAGCCAAGAGTCACATCTCGCAATGAGCACAGGAAGTCAAGAGAGAACGACTGAAGACCACATGGCTTGTTAAACTCACTAAGCCTGCCTGCAGTGACATACTTCCTCTAGCAGAGCCACAACTACTAAGACCTCCAAAAACAGTACCACCAACTGGAGACAAAATTTCCGAATACTTAAAGCCTATGGGGGACACTCATTCAAACCACCACATTCCACTCCCTGGCCACCATAGGCTCCTGACCATATAAAATGCAAAATGCATTTAGTCCAACCTAAACAGTCCCCATAGTCTTTACCAGTTTCAATGCCATTCAAAAGTCTACAATCCAAAGTCTTTTCTGAGACTCAGACCAATCTCCTAACTGTAAGCTCCTGTAAAATCAAAAGGCAAATTACAAACTCCCAATGTACAGTGGGACTGAATATACATTCCCATTACAAAATGGAGGAATAGAGGCATAATGAGGAAATACTGGACCAAAACAAGACCGAAAACCAGCAGGGCAAACTCCAAGTCCAGTAGCTCCATGTGCAACTTCTGGGACTTGACTTCCAAAGGGCTTAGATGGCTCAGCTCTTACAGCTTTGCTTGCAACATACGTCTCTTTCTTAGGCAGGTACCACTCCCTCTATGCAGCTCTCCTTGGCAAATATCTCACAGATCTGGCATCTCAAATGTCTTCTTGGGGTCTCTGCTGCCAACCAGGCTTCACATTCACAGCTTCACACAATGGCCTATCAGTGCCTTCTTTATTCAGAGATGCCCCTGCTGCACTCTGCCTGGCCTCTGCTGCTCTCTGAAATCGTGGAGGAAGAACTGATGACCCCTTCACTCTTGCAAACTTCATGCCTCTAAAGCCAGCATCACGTGAATGAAATTGCTGAATCTGGCTGCAAGTTAGGGATGGACTCTCTCCTGCTTTAACCACATTTGCACTTTTTCTCTGCCCTGGACTTGTTGGAGGATTACCTGGGTGTGGTCTTGCCCTGAAGGTATTGTTTCTCTTGTTTACTTGTAAATCTTGAGACCTCTCCTTAATCACTTTAATCTCCTTATCAAAAGGAACCTCTCCTTCACAAGCCTTGGCCCCACCTTTAATCTTCCTAGTGTACTTTTCAGATCCAAACTGTACATTCTGCATTTCCTTCTGACCCATTTGCTCCTTTTCACTGTAGATCTGTATAATATTCGTTGTTAAAAGCCGCACAACCATTTCTACATTAGGCTGTCTTGAAATATCCTCCGCCAAATATATTAGTCCATTGCCTTTCAACTTAGCATCAAGCAAGCATTTGGGCTGTGGGCAAACTGCTGCCAGACTCTTTTTATCAAAATATGCTCTGGAACTACACTTTCTGCAGCCATGCTCTCTTCCAGGCTTCTACTAGAATGGCCTGTTAAGCTCTGCTTACAGTAGTCAATAGCTTTTCTAGCCAAAGTTCCAAAGTCTTCTACATTTCTGCAAACATCCACATGGTCAGGTTCTTCACAGCCAACACCCCACTCTCTGGTACCAAATAACTGTATTAGCCACTTTTCTGTTGCTGTGATAAAACACCATGACCAAGAAACTTATAAAAGGAAGAGTTTATTTGAGCTTACGACTGACGGTTCCAGGGAATTAGAGTCCATTGTCGTGGAAGGCATGGCGGCAGGAGCTGGAGCAGCAAGCCGAGGGTCACATCTCGCAATGAGCACAGGAAATCAAGAGAGAATGACTGGAGACCACACGGCTTGTTAAACTCACTAAGTCTGCCCCCAGTGACATACTTCCTCTAGCATGGCCACACCTTCTAAGACCTCCAAAAACAGTGCCACAAACTGGAGACAAAATTTCTGAATACTTAAAGCCTATGGGGGACACTCATTAAAACCATCACAGATGCTTAAGTCTTCACAGTTAGCCCAGATTAACCAAGGTCTTTGTTTTCTCAAGTTCAGTTGAGGATCTGGTCCTCAAGGGTCACTCAGGTTTTCTTTTTTGGGGGGGTGGCCTGGAACCTTTTGGCTTTTCTTTTTCTTTTGTTTTTAAATTACAGAGTATGAAAATCCTTTTGGCTTTTCAATCACCAATTCCATCCACTTGAGGACACAGTTAGGTCTTGCTAGATAGACAAGGCTTCTCTTATTTTTTTATTTTTTATTTTTTGGTCCTTTTGAGATAGGGTTTCCCTGTAGCCCCAACTGTCTTGAAACTCACTCTGTAGACCAGGCTTGCCTTGAACTCACAAAGATCCGCCTGCTCTGCCTCCCAAGTGCTAGGATTAAAGGCATGCACCACCACGCCCAGCCAGGCTTCTCTTTTTGAAGCACGAGAAGACTTTCCTCTTTATACGCTGGACACTGGCTGAAGTCCCATTAGTGGATCTTCAAGACATCCCTACAGGAAGACTGGTGACTCACATTTGCAGGATATTTCAAAAGATGCCCCCATGCATAGTCCCCTGAGACTTAGTTGCCCTCTGAGGGCAAATTTATTCCTTAGGTCCCTTGGCCAAATTGGTATGGGTATTAAGTATGGTCATTAAGCATCCAGAAAGGCTAAGATACATCAGCCAGGTACATCACAAGTAAAGATAATAAAGTCTTATCTTCTGAAAACTGAGTTATTTCCATATCATATTTCTTGATTCACCTTTTTCCATTTTAACTTTGTTACTCTAAAATATGTATGCTTGCACACCATCATATGCCAAAAATCCATAGTCTGAAAATAAATGGTAGGTTAGTTCTTGAATGTGTCTAGGGATTCATAATATAAGAGAACAGTTGTGTCCAGATCGTGAGGAATATTACAATGTTGCTCAGTATGCCTTACAACTAGGTACTTGGTGCTAGCATCCATAGATGAAGGATATCATTTATCTTTTGCTTTTCTGGGTCTGTGTTACTTCACTTAACATAATATCTTCTAGTTCCATCCATTTACCTGCAAATTTCATGATATCATCTTTCTTTACCACTGCGTAGAACTCCATTGTGCAGATGTGCCACATTTTCTCTATCCACTCACCAGTTGAGGGGCACTTGGGTTGGTTCCAGCTCTTCACTATTGTGAAGAGAGCTGCAATAAACGTGGATGTACATGTATCTTTGCAGTAGAATGAGACTTGTGGGTATATACCCAGGAGTGGTATGACTGGGTCAGGTGGCAAGCTCATTTTGAGTCTTCCAAGGGTTCTCCACACTGCTTTCCATAATGATTGTTCAAGTTTGCATTCCCATCAGAGTGGTTGAGTGTTCCCCTTTCCCCACAACCTCTCCAGCATCATTTGGTAACATTTGTTTTCTTAATCCTAGCTAGCCTTATCAGAGTGATGATATCTTAAAGTGGTTTTAATTTGCATTTCCTTAATTATTAGGGATGTTGCACACTTTTTAAAATGTTACTCTGCCATCTCTATTTCCTCACTTGTCAAATCTCTGTTCAGCTCTTTACTCCGTCTTTTAAGTGAGTCATTTGTTTTCTTACTTGTTTTTTGAGTATTTTATATATTCTGGAAGTTATTGCTCTGTCGGATGTATCAGCAGTGAAGGGTTCCTCCCACTCGGTGAATTTTTTTAATTTAATTAATTAATTAATTAATTAATTAATTTATTTATTTATTTATTTATTTGTATGAATGTACTCTTTGCATGCAGGTTTGTGTATCCATGTCGTGCAATGCTGAGGAGGTCAGAAAAGGGTGTTTGATTCCCCTGGAACTGGAGTTCTCCTGGAATTGGAGTTACAGACGGTTCTCAGCTGCTATGTGGGTGCTGGGGATCAAACCTGGGTCCTCTGCAAGAGCAGTCGGTGCTCTTAACCACTAGGCCATCTCTCCAGCCCCCTACTTTGTAGGTTTTATCTTCACTTCCCTGATTGTTTCTTTTGCTGTACAGAAGCTTTTGAATTTTATAAGGTCCCACTTGTCAATTGTCGACTTTATTACCTGTGCAGCTGCTGTCTGATTTAGAAATTCTTTTCCTACACCTATCCCTTGTAGGATGCTGCCAGCTTTTTCTTCTATCACCTTCAGAGTTTTGGGTTTCAAGTTGAGGTCTTTGATCCATCTGGAGTTGATTTTGGTACAGGGTGAGATGTAGGGGTTTAACCTCATTCTTCTACAAGTGGTGATCCAGTCTTGCCAACACCATTTGCTGAAGATGCTGTGTTTCCTCCATTGAGTCTTTTTGGCCCCCTTGTTAAATATGAGGTGGCTGAAGTTGTATGTGCTCATGCTCATGTTTGGATCTTCAGTTTTGTTCCATTGGTCTATGGGTCTGTTTTTGTGCCAGGACCAGGTTGTTTTTATGACTATAGCCCTGTAGCATAGTTTAAAGCCTGGTATAGGGATCCCCCCCATATTGCTCTTTTCACTCAGGGTTGCTTTGGCTATTCAGGGTCTTTTGTTTGTCCATATGAATTTAAGGATTTTTTTCCCAAGCATGTGAAGAAACTCTTGGGGATTTTAATTGGGATTGCATTGAATCTGTATATTAATTTGACTTGAATGGACATTTTTACTATATTAATTTTTCCAATCCATAAGCATGGGAGGTCTTTCTGTCTTTCGATGTCATTTTCAATCTCCTTCTTCAGGGGTTTGTAATTTTTGTTGAAGAGATCTTTGGTATCTTTGTTTAGGTTTGTTCCTAGGTATTTTATTTTTTTGAGACTATTGTGATTGGGAAAGTCTCCTTGTATTCCTTCTTTAATTGCTTGTTGTTGGCGTAAAGAAAGGCTATTGATTTTTCTGGTTAATTTTGTATCCCAACATTTTACTGAAACTCTTAATCATTTCTAGGAGGTTTCTGGTTGAATTTTTAACATTCCTTAAGTAAACTATCATATCTGCAAAGAGCAATAGTTTGACTTCCTCTTTTCCAATTAGTACTCCTTTAATTTCTTTTACTTGCCTTACTGCCCTAGCAAGTGTTTCAAGCACTATATTTAAGAGGAGTGGTGACAGGGCAGCCTTGCCGAGTTCCTATCTTTAAGGGGAATCCTTCTAACTTTGATCCATTTAGGATGATATTGGCTGTGGGTTTCTTGTATATGGCTTTGATTATGTTGAGGAATGATCCCTCCAGTCAAATTCCCTCTAGGACTTTAAGAATGAAGGAGTGTTGGATTGTGTTGAAGGCCTTTTCTTCCTGTCTGTTGCATTTAGGGTACATTTGTTGTTGTCTTTCAAGTGTTTTTAGCTACAGAGTTAACTCATTAATTTGTGTCCTTTCTGTTTTTTTTTATTTTAGGCACCCAGGGATATAAACTTCCCTCTTAGGACTGCTTTTAATGTGTCCCATAGGTTTTGTTGTATTGTGCTGTCATTTTTGTTTATTTCCAGGAATGCATTTATCTCTTTCTTCATTTCTTCCTGACCCATTCATTATTCAGGAATATGTTGTTTAGTCTCTATGTGTTTGGGTAGATAGTAGGGCTTATCTTGGTGTTGATATTCAGCTTTATTGCACTGTGGTCTGATAGAATGCATGAAATTATTTCAAATTTTTGTACTTGTTGAGTTTTTTTTTCTGCATCCCAGTATATGGTCAATTTTGGAGAATGTTCCATGGGGTGCTGAGTAGAAAGTGTATTCTCTGGTACTTGGGTGGAATATTAGGTAGCTGTCTGTGAGGTCCATTTGCTGTATTGTATTGTTCACTTCAGATGTCTGTTTGTTCTTTGTCTGGTTGATCTGTCCAAGGGGCTCAGTGGGATATCAAAGTCCCCTACTACGAGTGTGCTGGGGTTAATCTGTGCCTTGAGGTCCTGTAGAGTTGTGTTTATAAACATTGGTGCGTCAGAGTTTGGTGCATATATATTCATGATTATGAAGTCTTCATGGTTAATTTTCCCTTTAATAAGGATGTAATGGCCCTCTTTGTCTCTTCTGATCACTTCTACTTTGAAGGCTATTTTGTCTCATATTAAAATGGCAACTTCTTCTTTCTTTTTGGTACCATTTGCTTGGAATTGTTTTCCCGTCCTTTCACTTTCAGTTGGCACCTATCCTTGAGAGTGTGATGGGTTTCTTTTAGACAGCATATAGATGGATTCTGTTTCCTAATCAATTCTCCCAGTCTATGTCTTTTGATTGGGGAGTTTAGTCCATTAATATTTAAGGTTGTTATTGAAAAATGTGTGTTGCTTCCTTTCCCCTTATCATCCATTTGCATTTTTGTTTAGATGTCTACTTCTGCAGTTATGCTTTTATTAATTTCCCTTTCAAGGTGCCTGGGGATAACTGCTCCTCTCCTCTGCCCTTTGAATTGCTTCAATCATTCTCTGAAGGTTTTGTTTTCTGGATATATATTCTTTCATCTTGTTTATGTCATGGAAGATTTTTCTTTGTTCTTCAACTAGAATCAACATTTTTGCTGGGTATAGTAACCTGGGTTGGCATTTGTAGTCATTTAGCACTGGGAATGCTTTGGTCCACATTCTTCTTGCTTTCATAGTTTGCACTGAGAAGTCAGTTGTAATTCTAATAAGTTTCCCCTTATATGTTAACTTGTTTTTCTCTTGTGGCTTTTAGAATTTTGTCTTTGTTTCAGGTGTCTAGCATTTTAACTATGATATGGTGTGGGGAGTTTCTTTTCTGATCTTGTCTATTTGCTCTATGTGCTTCTTGTGTTTGTATGGGTTTTTCTTTTTATAGCTTCAGAAAACTTTCATGTATTATTCTGTTGAAGATCTGATCAATACCATTCTCTCGATATTCTTCTCCTTCTTCTTTCCCTATGATGTGGAGGTTTGATCTTTTCATAGTGTCCCACATTTCCTGGTTGTTCCACCTGTGTATTTTTAAATTTTTCATAGTGCTTACGTGAGCTTTTTAGTTGTTCTGTGTTACCTTCCAGGTCTGATATTATTTTTTCTGCTTCCTCCATTCTGCTTCTGAGGTTTTTTTCCCATCCTTTCCTCTTGACTGGATGAATGTTCGATTTCCTTTTTCATTTCATCCTGTAGTTTCTTTAGTATTTCCACTACTTTTTGGAGCTTCTCAATCTCTTCCTGTAGATCCTTGCTTCACTGGTTGGTTTCCTTTTACATTTCAGCATGGGATCTTTTCAGTGTTTCCACTTCCTTCCAGAGTTTGTCATTTTCTCTCTCTAGTTCTTTCTGGAGTTTGGTCATTTTATCCTTTTAGTTCTTTCCGAAATTTGTCATTCTTTCCCTCTAGGTCTTTTCTTAGATTTTCATTCTCTCCCCTTAGTTCAATGATTTCCCTGAATATATCTCTGATTGTTTTATGATCTGTGTCCTGGACTACTTCCAGGGAGATCCCATTGTGGGAATCTTCCATAGGTTCAGAAAGCTTTAGTGTGGAATTATTCTGTGCTTTTCCCCTATTGTTCTTTCTTTGTGCTTTTGGCATGTGGGTTTCCTTTTGCCTGTATTCTGATGCGAATCTCAAATGTCTCTTCAGTGTGTTGAAGAATTGCTTTCCCTGATTCCTTCTTTTTATTTATGGAGTGTTGACTTGCCTAGATTTCAGGCTTTCAATTTTGGTTATATATTGGGAGGTGTAGCTCATTCTTCCCTTTCTATTCTGCAAAAACCGTGTAGGTAACAACAATTATAACACCTTCTGAGCCTTGTGCTTCCTCTGTAGCTGCCAGCCAGTTCCTCTAGGTTGATTGTAGGACTTACTGAACACTCCCTCTGGAATTCCAGTTGGGAGGTGGAGGGGGAACTGCCTGCTTAACCCAGGCCCCAGTACCCTGAAGCTGAGCTGGTCTGGCACAGGCCACCCACCTGTGTGCAAGGCAGGCCTAGCTTCCCTTTCCCACAATCTCTTACCAGGCACAGCATGGTACCCTGCAGCTGAAGTGGTCTGGCACAGGCCACCTGCCTATGTGCAAGTCAGGCCTAACCTTCCTTGCCATGATCCCTTACCAGGCATTGTGCAGTACCCTGCAGCTGAACTGGTCTGGCACAGGCCTCCCGCCTGTGTGCCAGGCAGGGCTAGCCTACCTTTTCCACAATCCCCTACCAGATGTGGCATGGTGCATGCAGCTGAGCTGGTCTTTCATACATTTCTTAATCAAGTTAATACCCTTTCCTTGTAACCCCTCCCTACCAGAGTTCTTTCATTCTGCCTTACTTGTCTTGCATATTTTTCTCAGTTTTTTTTTGATGCAGTTTATTTTTTTCCTCTTTTCTTTATTTTTTAAGGGATTCTACAATATAATAGCACAGTTGTTTTCAGATAACATTGACGTTACTCAGATTGCTGTAGAATTAGGTAATTTGTGCACTTTTTTGGAGTGAGCCAAATTATTAAGCATAAGCAATGAATGTAAGTAACATTCATGTAAAACAAATTTCCAAGGATCTATGTACAAATTTTGAACAACCCAAGGTTCCCATAGTCCAGTTGGAGAAACTTGTATGCACGAGCATGCTGATCAAATAGGAGTGCAGTCCATATTGCTATAGTCTCAGGATTCACCCCAATCTCTCCACAGCCCTTACATTCTACCCTGCCTCCTCTTCCACAACAGGGACTTACCACGTTTCTCCTTGCATATCTCCAATTTATAGGCAAAAGGCCTTTATAATTTTGGGGGCTTGGATCCCCTAGCCAACATCTCCTAGGCAGAATAATTCATTGCTGATATCAGAGTTTTCCTGTACTAATGTATTTTGCTTAATTACACAGCTTATAAAGACTGATGCAGAAGTTTAATATTTTGGGCAAGAGTTTACTGATTCAGTCGGTTCTTTGGCCTAGTCTTTTCTGTTGATGTTGTTGTTCCTTCCACTTTGTATAGTATTCAATATATGCACATATATTAGTATATGCCACACATATACAAAAATTATGACATCTGAAAATAAAATATTTGTTCATTCCAAAACATGTTTAGGGGTTCAAAATTTGACAGTAGTGTTGTATGCAGGTAAGGAAAACATTACTTTACATTCCTACATTAATTACATTGAGGAACAGCAGGTATTGTACTTACAAAAAGAGAAAAAGAAAAAAAAGAATAATTATTCAGTTTGCCTCACAAATAAGTATTTGGTGCTAGGATCCACAAATGAGGGACACCATATTTGTTTTGCTGGGACTGTGTTATATCACTTAGCATAATGTCCTCTAGTTCCATTCATTTACCTGAAAAGTTCATGATGTCCTCTTTTTACCACTGCATAGAATTCCATTGTGTAGATGTATCACATTTTCTTTATCCACTCATCAGTTGAGAGGCATTTGGGTTGTTTTCAGCTCTTGGCTATTATGAAGAGACCTGCAATGAACATAGATGTGCATGTATCTCTGCGAGAGAATGAGTCTTGTGGGTATATACCCAGGAGTGGTATGACTGGGTCAGGTTGTAGGCTCATTTTAACTCTTTTAAGAGTTCCACACTGATTTCCATAACAGTTTCAGAAGTTAACATTCCCGACAGCAGTGGATGAGTGTTCTCCTTTCCCCACAACCTCAGCAACATTTGCTATCCTTTGTTTGCTTGATCTTACCAGCACCAGGTGAAATCTTAAAGTGATTTTAATTTGCATTTCTGTAATTATTATCGACGTTGAACAATTTTTTGTTTTGTTTTCTTAAATCAGTTTAATATATATTGAAAAAAGTTATATGTTATAAAATTCATTTTATTTCAAATGTGGTTACTAGGAAATTACAATGAATTCTCACTGAAAAGCAATAATCTAGGGAGTAACTGCAATTCAGGGGAGGAACCAATGGTAATTAAAGATATAGAACCATTCTCAAATTAACAAAAACAAATAGGAATACAATGAACAGAAATTCTGATTTAAATAGTAGACAAAAATCCATGACATGCAGATGGAAAACTTAAAATAAGCCACTATTTGTTAGTTGTATTTATAAACAAGATATCAGATATTACTGTTGAATCCTCTCATTTTACATATAAGAAATCTCAGGCTTAAAGAAATTAAAATACCAGCATGTAGCACAGATTAAAGAAATCAATCTAAGCACTCAGCTGCTGAATCACAGGTGAGGGCCCACAACTTCTGTGGGAAAATGTCTGTTCTATGCTCTTTATTTAAAATTCCTTCCATGTAACATCTGTAAACTGTAGAGTAAAAGGGGAAACACATTCATTTTCTAATTCCATCTTGGGCTGATGGAAATCTCAGTTTTAGTATACAGTATTTCAAGGTGGAAGCTTGAACTTAAGGTTCTGACTTAAACATTCTATCATTTCTATGCAATATTCCCATACAGCAGAGTTGGCTGACAACAGAAACTCAAAAATGTGGTGTCAAATCTCAGACTCAGCAGTAAAACAGAACAATGGTTCTTTATGCATATAAGTGACATGGAATGGCATAACTGCAGGCCACACAAGACCCTCTAGTAACTATGGTGGCCTCTTCTGTAATTTTTCCGATGATCACTCTTCAGCTGTGAAGCCTTTACTTTTCCTATAATCAGTGAAGGATACTCTTCTTCCAACAACATTTTCTCAATGACAGTTCTGTTCTCTTCACTGATGGTGCTATCAAGAGTCCAAAGAATAAAGCCATTCTCACTTCTCCAAGATAAATCAAGATAGTGATCTGGAACAACTGATGTTGTATTTTCAGCATTTCCCAGCTGTGCAGCCCCCACGATGTCTCCTTCCACATCCACATCCACCTCCTCTGCCTCCATGATGGCACCATGATGTTGAACACTTTTAAAGATGTTTCTCAATCATCTTTATTTCATCACTTGTGAAGTCTCTGTTCAGCTCTTGAGTCCATTTTTTGCGTGGGTTATTTGCTTTCTTCATCTTTGTTTTTTGAGTGGTTTATATACTCTGCATGTTAATGCTCTGTCAGATGTATCACTGGTGAGGGTTTCCTCCCACTATGTGGGTTTTCTCTTCACTTCTTTGGTTGTTTCTTTGTGATACAGAAACTCTAGGGTTTAATCAGGTCCCATTGTCAACTGTTGACCTTATTTTCTGTGAATCTGCTGTGTGATTTAGAAAGTCTTTTCCTATGTCTATGTCTTGTAGGTTAGTACCAATGTTTTCTTATTTTCAGAGTTTTGGGTTTCACACTGAGATCTTTGATCCCTTTGGAGTTGATTATTGTACAGGATGAGAGGTACGGGTTAATTTTATTCTTCTACAAGTGGTGTGATCCAGTTTTTTTTTTTTTTTTTTTTTTGGTCTTTTTGAGACAGGGTCTCCCTGAAGCCCCAGCTGTCCTGGAACTCACTCTGTAGACCAGGCTGGCCTTGAACTCACAATAATCCACCTGCCTCTGCCTCCCAAGTGCTAGGATTACAGATGTGTGCCATAACACCTGGTGTGGTGATTCAATTTTGCCAACACCATTTGCTGAAGAGGCTGTCTTTCCTCCATTGGGTATTCTTGGCCCCTTTGTCAAATATGAGGGGCTGAAATAGCATGCACTTGTTTGGATTTTGTTCTGTCAATCTAAGGTCTGTTTTTTTATGAATTCCAGGCTGCTGGCCCTGTATTATAGTTTGAAGTCAGGTATACTAATACCCCTTGCATTACTCTTTTTGTTCAGGGTTGTTTTGGCTATCTAGAGTCTTTTGTTCTTCCAGATGAACTTTAAGGTGTTTTTTCCTAGGTCTGTGAAGAAGCTCGTGGGAATTCTAATTGGGATTGCATTGAATCTGTATATTGGTTTGTGCAGGATGGTTATTTATACTATATTAATTCTTCCAATCCATGAGCATGGGAGATCCTTCCATCTTCTGGTGTCTTCTTCAGTCTCCTTTTTCAGCAATTTAAATTTTTCATTGTAGGGATTTTGAGTGTCTAGTCAGGTTTGTTCCTAGATATTTGTTTGAGGGTATTGTGAATAAGCAGGGTGCCTTCTATTCCTTCTCTGATTATTTGTTATTGGTATAAAAAAAGGCTACCGACTTTTCTAGGTTAATTTTGCATCCCACTACTTTACTGAAACTGTTAAACGTTTCTAGAAGTTTTCTGGTGGAGTTTTTAGTGTCCCTTATGTAACCTGTCATGTCATCTGCAAAAAGGGATAGATTTAACTCTACTTTTCCAATTAGAACTCCTTCAATTTCCTTTTCTTGTCTTATTGCTCTAGTCAGCATTTCAAGAACTATATTGAAAAGGAGTGGGGATGGGGTCAGCCTTGCTGGGGTCCTGACTTTAAGGGGAATATTTCTAATTTTTTCCCCATTTAGAGAAATGTTGGCTGTGGGTTTGTTACATATGGCTTTAACTGTGTTGAGGAATGTTCCCTCCAGTCCAATTCCCTCTAGGACTTTAAACATGAATGCAGGTAGAATTTCATCAAAGGTCTTTTCTGCATCAATTTCGATGACCATGTATTTTTTGTCTTTCAGTCCATTTATGCGATTTATGATTTATTGATTTACCTATGTTGAACCATCCCTACATCATTGGTATGAATCCAACTTGGTCAAGATATATGACCTTTTTTTATTTTATTTATTTTTTACGTGTATGAGTGTACTGTCTACATATTGGTTTGTGCACCCGTATCGTGCAGTGCCGCAGAGGACAGAAGAGGGCGTTGGATTCTCCTGGAACTGGAGCCAAAGATAACAGTTCTCAGCTGCCATGTGGGTGCTGGGGATCGAACCCGGGTCCTCTGTAAGAGCGGTTGGTGCTCTTAACCACTAGGCCATCTCTCCAGCCCGATATATGACCCTTTTGATGTGGATCTGTATGTAGTTTGCAAATAGTTTTTGAGAACTTTTTCATCTATGTTCATTAATGAAGTGGGTCTATAGTTGTCTTTTTTGGTTGTATCTTTGCCTAGTTTGGGTATTAGTGTGATGTTGGTTTCATAGAAGGAATTTGGGAGATTTCCCTCTGTTTCTATCCTTTTGAATAATTTGAGTAGTAATGGTTGTAGGTCCTCCTTAAATGTCTGATAGAAATCTCCCCTGAATCCATCTGGGCCTGGGCGTTTTTTTAGTTGTGAGCTTTTTCTTTACAGTTTCAATATCTTCATATGTTATTGGTCTGTTTAAGCTGTTGATCTCTTCTTGGTTAAGCTTTGGTGATTCCCAGGATTTCAGATATTCATCCATTTCTCTTAGGTTTTCAAATTTAGTAGAATATAGTTTTTTTAAGTATTCCCATATGATTTTCTGGATATTTTTGTTGTTTGTTGTGGTGTTTCGCTTTTCATGTCTAATTTTATTGATTTGGAGTTGCTCTTTCTTTCATTTGGTCAACTGGGCTAGAGGTCTATCCAATTTATCCTTTCAAAGAATCAGCTCTTGGATTCATGGATTTTTGTATTGTTCTCCTTGTTTCCATTTCATTGATTTACACTCTGACTTTTACTATTTCTTCCTGGCTGTTGAGTTTAGGTTTCATTTGTTGTTTTCTCTCCAGTGTTTTTTAGTTGCAATTTTAAGTCGTTTATTATGCTCTTTCTGTTTTCTTAATGTGGGCTCTTAGGACTACAAACTCTCTTAGAACTGCTTCTAAAGTGTCCCATAGGTTTTGTTGTGATGTATCAACGCTTTCATTTAGTGTCAGGAATGTTTTTATTTCTTTTTTATTTGTCCTTTTACCCATTTGTTATTTGGGAGTGTGTTGCTTAGTTTCCATGAAATCTTGTAGTTAGTAAGGCTCTTTTTGGTGTTGATATCAAACTTTACCACACTGTTGTCATATAGAATGCATGGAATTATTTCAAGTTTTTTGGATTTGTTGAGGTTTGCTCTGTGTCTCAGTATATGGTAAATTTTGGAGAATGTTCCATGGGGTACCAAGTAGAAACTATATTCTTTGGTGTTTGGGTCGAATATTTGGTAGATGTCTGTTAGGTCCATTTGGTGGATAGTGTTGTTCAGTTTAGATGTCTCTCTGTTTGTTCTTTGTCCAGTTGACCTGTCCAATGGGCTCAGTGGGGTATTGAAGCCTCCCACTATTAGTGTTTTGGGATTAATCTGAACTCCTACAGAATTGGGCTTATCTATGTTTATGATTGTGAAATCTTCGTGATTGATTGATCCTTTGATAAGAATGTAGTGACCCTCTTCAATTCTTCTGATACATTTTATTTTAAAGTCTATATTTGTCTGATATTAGAATAGCAACTCCTGCTTGCTTTTGGTACTATTTGCTTGGAATTTTTCTTCCATCCTTTCACCTTCAAGGTGAGATGATTTCTTGTAGACAACAAAGAGATGTATTCAATTTCTTAATCCCTTCTCCCAGTCTGTGTCTCTTGATTGGGGAATTCAGACAATCAATATTTAACGTTAGTATTGAGAGATGTATATTGCTTCCCTTTAATTTATGTTCTGTTTGAATATTTGGTCTAGGTTTGTATTTCTGTGGTTATACCTTCCTCAATTACTCTGTCTTGTTGCTTGGGTATAGCTGCTTCTTTCCTCTGTCCTCTGAATTGCTTCAAGTATTTTCTGAAGGGTTGGTTTGTTAGACATATATTCTTTCATCTTGTTTATGTCATGAAAGATTTTTCTTTCTCCATTCACTGTTATTGACATTTTAGCTGGGTAGAGTAACCTGGCTTGGCATCTGTACTCTTTTAGTACTGGAGATAATATGGTCCAAGCTCTTCTGCATTTCATTGTTTGCATTGAGAAGTCAGCTGTAATTCTGATGGGTTTCCCTTTAGATGTAACTTGTTCTTCTCTTATGGCTTTCAGTATTCTGTCTTAGTTGTGAGTAGCCAGCATTTTGACTATGATATGGCATGGGAAATTTCTTTTCTGATCTTGTCTTTTTGGTGTTCTATGTGCTTCTTTTATTTGTATAGTTATAAATTTTCAGTTTGGGGAAACATTCTTCTATTATTCTGTTGAATATCTGGTCAATAATGTTTTCCTGGGATTCTTTTCCTTCTTCTATCCCTATGATACAGGTTTGGTCAACTCATGGTGTCCTACATTTCCTGATTATTCCACTCTTGTGGTTTATTTTTCATAATCTTTCATTGAGCATTCCAGTTCTTTAATGTAATCTTCTAATCTTATTTTTATTTTCTTTTTTAGTTTGTTTGTTTTTCTGAGACAGGGTCTCCCTGTAGCCCCAGCTGTCTTGGAACTCACTATGTAGACCAGGCTGGCCTTGAACTCACAGAGATCAGCTTGCCTCTGCCTCCCGAGTGCTAGGATTAAAGGCATGTGCCACCTGGCTTAAAGACAGTTCTTAGCCACCATGTGCATGATAGAATCAAACCTGGGTCTTCTGCAAGAGGAGTCAGCACTCTTAACTGCTGAGCCATCTCTCCAGACCCTGTGATAGTTCTTTTAATATTTGTGTCCTGGCTTACATCTGTAGACAATCCCCCAGGCCTGCTAGGTAATTTTGGGGTCTGACCAAAGTAGTGGAGGTGAGAGGCACAGAGTCAAGACACAGCACCTGGGAGCGTGAACGCAGACAGAGGGCAAGCTGTCATGGACTGGTTTATTGGGGGCAGGATTAGGGGTTGTGTACTGTTCACATTCCTGCTTGTGATTGGCCCAGGTCTGCAACACTGCTTGTATGCACTCACCTGCCTAGGGCAGGTTAGGTTGATGAGGGACAAGCCCTGCACAAGTGTAATTCTCAGCATACTAGCTACTACATTTCCACTCTTTGTATTTAATTTTGCGTGAGGAGCAGTCCAGTGGGAGCTCAAGTGCCATGCCCGAACCTTATTGACCCCACCTCTGGCATACCAACATTTGACTGCATCTGTCCTAGGCTGCCCTGGTTTTGCAGGGCCTTACCCGTCTTTGACTGGCCAGCCACTGAGGGAAGAAGCCAGAAGCGGTACTGCAGAGAGGAGAGATGAGCTCATTCCCATGAATTGTGGATGGATGAGAGCCAGATGCCAATCACCTCATCAGGAGGATTGTGTGCAGAGTCCCTATTGACCCTTGCTGAGAGGACCTGGGCCATTGTTTAGTTGACCTGGCATTGGCTGCAGGCAAAGTGAAACAGACACCTGAAGAGAAAAAGGCAGAGAAAGGCCATGTTGTAGAGGACGCCCCAAGTGACCAATGTAGCAGGATCAAAAATGGACTTTAGCTTAGACCACACCTGTGAAACAAATCTAGTATATTAGTGAGGTCATGTGTTGGGGGCTCAGGTTCCAGACCTGCTAGGAATACCTGGAGCAGCCCGCCACTGCTACAGGCAGGTAAAAACTTAGGACAAATTGACTCTCGGGGTGTGGACAATTGAATTGCTGGTTTGTGGCAGAGGGGCTGGTGACTGATAGGCCTAGATCAGAGACCTAAGCTCCGGTAGAGTGTGGCTGCCCAGCCGGGTTGCCCTTCCCCTTGTAGCTGGAAGCAGTCCTGGGTTTGGGTCTGGCTAAGGTGCCATAGCGAGGTCGTGTATTGGGGGCTCAGGTTCCAGACCTGCTAGGATCACCTGGAGCAGCCTGCCACTGCTCCAGGCAGGTACCTGGGTGCAGGCTAAGTCAAGAATCCCCCCCTCCCGCCAACAACTGGAATTGAGGAGAGAGTAGACGAACAGTACCTGTGAGGCTCAAGCTGACCTGATTCTTATCTGTAAGTATTCCTGGAGAAGCCGATACCACAAGAACATGAGTTAGCTGGTCCTTCCCATACACAAACAAAAGTAAAAACTTGAAACCTAGACCAGTCAGCCCTACAGAACCAATAAGACAACAACGAAGGCACTAGGAGAAAACAATCTAAGTAAGCTTTCAACAAAGTGAAGGAGCACTAGAGTTTTGCAGCAGAATACAAACGATGAAGCAAATCCACATGCCAAAATCCCAGTGAAACAATAACATGGGAAAAGTCAATAATCAATCCCCACTGAACTATACCAGTCCTATAGAAGACTCCTACAATAAAATCTCCCTGGAGATATGTAGTAGCCAGTGTGCTGAAAATTACGCATGCGCAGAGCTTGTCCATCATCAACCTAACCTTCCCTTGGCAGGTGAGACCATACAAGCAGCATTGCAGACCTGGGCCAATCACAAGCGGGAATGCAAACAGTACATAACCCCTAACTCTGTCTCCAATAAACGAGTCCTTAAGAGCTCGTCCTCTGTCTGCGTTCACTGACTCCCAGGGTCTGTGTCTTGACTCTGCACCTCTCACCCCCATTCTTTCGGTTGGACCCCAAAATTCTCCAGCAGACCTGGGGGATTGTCTCCATTTGGCGCCTAACATGGGTTTTTGAGCCCCCAGTGCTAGTGAGACACCCCCTTCCTTGATCAGTGAGTAGGCCCCCTTCTATGTTCTTTGCTCTTTCAGCCCTGCACTAGGGTGAGCGCCTGACTGCACCCCCCACCACAGGCCCCTCTCCTCCCTTAGCATTTCCTGCCCTCATGGATAATAGTCCTCCACACATTCGGGAGCCACTCCCCCAGACCCATGGCCTTAAAATGAAACCTGGGACTTGGGTTCATTTGGGAGGAGGCCATTTGCATTGCCCCTCCTCTCCATAATTACAAGCCATAAGGGCGCCTCTGCAGAGGATATTCTGTGTGAGCATAACTCAGCCAGACACAAGAACACCTAGGAGAAGTTGGCCCTGCCTGTTGTCCCTGACTTTCACCAGGACGAGGAAAGTTCCCCCATCCCAAATCCCCCAAACTCCCTTCAGCTGCCCCTGCTAGGGATACTCATTTGACTCCCAGCAATATACCCTTGGAGGGAGGCCCAGGAAGCTCTCTCCCACCGGAGGGACTAAAGACATCTTGTTCAGTTGGCTGTGTCTTTTGGCTAAGAAAGAGCTCAATTCATTTTTTTCTTTTTACTTTCATTTTGGTTTTGTTTAAACTCAAATTTCTGGTCCAGGGTGCTCAGTTAGGAGAAACTGGATGCAGTATTGGTCCTTGAGTGTGGAGATGGGGGAACACCCTAACTCTCCACTGGTAAAGTGCAAACATGGGGTTCACCTCAGTGATTTGGAATCCCGGCAAGGGGTCTGGATTTTTAGTTCCGGAACCAACAGTGCATCGGCTCCCTGTGCACAGCATTTCCTCTCTTTGTCTATGTCTTGTGTTTATGGTAACTGTTCTTCCGTGTGCCTAAGCTGGCATCTGTTTTTATGTGTGTTTGTAAATCAGTAATTATAATTGTCTCATGTAATTTTGTCAAACAAAGTGGCCACTTCAGGCTTCAATCCTTTAAAGTGCACAGAATCATTCATTTTGCCATGACAGATTAGATACGCATGTGCAAACTTTAAAAATTATATTTAAAAATCCATTCAATGGCCTAAAATTTGGTTTGTGTCTGCTTTCAAAAGGGATTGTGTGAGGTAACTTGCCTGTTTTGGAATTACCTTTTTTTTTTGAGACTTCTGCAGGCTATATTCTCTAGGTGGATGTATCCTTGATGTATCATTAACTAGCCTTCAGGACTAGGTATGAATTATTGGACCAGGTGTGGTGGCATACACCTTTAATCCCAGTCCTCTGGAGGTTGAGGCAGGCAGTTCTTTGTGAGCTCAAGGTCAGCCCATCTGGTCTGCTTGGGTGATTTTCCTCCACCCAGCTGCTATCTCAAAGGACCAAAGATAATCTGCCTCTTACTAGCTAGTAAAATTTGCATCACCATTTAGTCAGAAATCCTGGTCTGGCTTGGGATGTCTTTATGGCTTGGGGAATTCCTGACCTCTCTGGAGTGCCCACGTGGCAACCTTTAGGTCTCTGCTAGAGACCCATTTTGGGGTCTGTCACCTGGATCAGTGGAGTGCTGCATGGCTTCCAGGGGTACATTATAGGCTCTTGCCTCCAAGGGGTGAGGGAGAACAGTCTGGAACAGATTTTGGGCTCTGTTATCTTTCTGCAAGAATTTTTGAGCCTGTTTCCCTCCCTCCCTTTTTCACCTCTCTGGATCTGTGCCCTCCTTGCTGACTTCGAGGGTAGTCTATGTGTTTGTGTTGAGGAAGAGTTGGTCTCAGAGAACTGGGTGAATCAAATTCATGAAAAGTGTACTTCACTCCATGCTTTTAGTCTCCTAGCCAGGCATGGTGGTGCATGCCTTTAATCCTAGCTCTTGGGAGGCACAGGCAGGCAGATCTACAGTAATGATCTTTACACCTAAAGACTTTGGCTGTGCTAGGATTAAAGGCATGCTAGGATTTAAGGTATGGCCTACCAAGCTGGCTGGGGAACTTCCAAGAGTGGCCAGACCAGCAGGACACAAGTTCAAATCCAGGGAGGCATGTTTGCTTCATAAAAGGAGGAAGGGGTGGGGGAAACAGTTAGGAGTTCAAAGCCAACCTGATATCCAGGATACCCAGAGCTACAGGGAGACCCTGTCTCAAAAAAGAGAAAAAAAATATTGTGATCGCTTTAAGATGATAGAGCAGCCCTCTTTTCCCAGCCCCTTGATGTTTTGAATGTGTGTTTGAGTCTTTTTAAACTATGGAAGATCAGTTCAGCTTATGGATAAGAACCTATTTGGAGGGCGTAAGTGCCTTAAGCCCTCATACGTAGTAAAATCTTATTCTGACACATCTAATCAGAAATATAAATATTTTAGCGGTATAACTTGGGTACTCAAAAAAAAAAAAAAAAACTTTCCAAACTCTCTTCCAGCACTCAGGAGGCAAAGGCATGTAGGCATGTGGATATCTTGGTTTGGTTTGGGTGGAGAACTGATACCAGAATGGCTTGGGCCAGCCCTGCTTCTTGCCTCCATGTGGGAGAGCTACCCCTCCTGGGGTAGCTAATGGGTTTTATTGTGTTTCCTAACTGTTTCCCCCACCCCTTCCTCCTTTTATGAAGCAAACATGCCTCCCTGGATTTGAACTTGTGTCCTGCTGGTCTGGCCACTCTTGGAAGTTCCCCAGCCAGGTTGGTAGGCCATACCTTAAATCCTAGCATGCCTTTAATCCTAGCACAGCCAAAGTCTTTAGGTGTAAAGATCATTACTGTAGAATTTCTGATTCAGAAACAACTGACCAAATTTAATCCTAAATTAAAAATAGGAAAAATTGCCTCACACATAGACGACCTCAGTACTGCATAAATTTGGAAGTTTAAAGTGTTGCTATGTTCACAGTTATAAACTTAAGAGTCATATTTTACTCTGATTTAAGTTTTCATCTCTAATTTAGAGTTTTCATCAAGGTGCTGATAGAGCTGTTTACAAGTAAACTGTCATGTGAGCTAAAACTGTTAAATTACACTATGGTCCTGGCCCTTATATTTTAAGTTCATTTTAAGGAATAATCACTTCTGTTCTAGGGTGCAATTTATTTCCGCACGTTGCACATGTGGGGACATTTGCCAGGCCTAGGTAAAATACCTCTAAGCACTCAAAGGAAATTGGTCATTCAAAAGCTGCGCCCAAGCCAGCATGAACATCTTACAGTTTATACTAGTGTATTTGAGCTAACTGTCCGATCTCATTACAAGGAAAATAAGTATTAATTACTTAGTAAATCTGCACAATTAAGGGTTAATCTGTTATGTCTCAATGTTAAAATGCTATACGTCAAGGAAATAAAAGGATATAAAAAGGTGGAAAATGTTAAAAATGTATTTATAGTAAGGATTTATGTGAAGATGATGAAAAAGTTTATACAAGCGATAAAAGTCTGAGGAGGTTTTTTGTGACAGGTAAAATGGACACTATATAAATAAGATTAAATTTGTAAGGTTCAATCAACTAGTTTAAAAATCAAAATGTATGCTGGGTGTGGTTATGCATGCCTTTAATCCTAGCACTCGGGAGGCAGAGGCAGGTGGATCTTTGTGAGTTCAAGGCCAGCCTGGTCTACAGAGTGAGTTCCAGGACAAGTGGGGCTACAGGGAGACACTGTCTCGAAAACACCAAAAAAAAAAAAAAAATCAAAATGTATATCTAGTCA
This sequence comes from Rhizomys pruinosus, assembly GCA_009823505.1. Taxonomy (NCBI): domain Eukaryota; kingdom Metazoa; phylum Chordata; class Mammalia; order Rodentia; family Spalacidae; genus Rhizomys; species Rhizomys pruinosus. The sequence goes on from VZQC01001366.1 coordinate 1,308,462, forward strand.
AGGTTTGTTTAAGAGTGTTCAGTTTTTGTCCAACCTTTATTTGCATATCACATGGCACTTCCAGGTATAGAAAAATGATAAAATACCTGTATTAAGTTAAATTGGTATAAACACTCAAGCTAATTTACTAGTGGCCTAAATAGGATTGTGAGTATAGAGAGTTGTTAATTTTCAGTCCTCTCCTGGCATGAACCTGACTCCCTGTTACAGGTTTGGATTAAATGGGCACCAGGCAAATTATGGGTTACATATGGCTACTGAAAAATGTACTTGATGTTTCCTGCAAGAGTTTCTTTTGATATTTTCTTTAACCTAACCATATAATTTGGCTCAAAAGGCTAGATTCTATCTTCCTGAACCAGCTGCATGTAGTCCAAAAGAAGACAGTTTGGATGGACTTGGTAATCCTTATCAGTTTATTTTCTGTCTTCTGGTATGTGTTACAATATGTTCTGGTATGTCTTTCTGGGAAAACTATTAATGAAGATAAAGGATCAGAGAAAGAAAAAGATTGTTTCCCTTTGTAGTACAGTTTCACATTTAAAATAAGCCTGAAATTGTTTAATTCAATCTTTCAGGTTATGCCTGTTCAACAGGGTGTTAAGTCCCTCCTCCAGTCAGTATTATACAAGGCTGCTTGAACTTTTGTCCAAGCACTATCTAGAATTTTATACAGTAATTAAAGGTGTTAGGCTGGTGTAACTTAGCCTTTCTGTATGGATAACCACCATAAATAATACCCATAGCAATTTGGCTGAAAACAAAAGTTGGTTAATCTGGGCTAACTGTACAGACCAAGAGAAAAGTTTAACCAAAAGATAAGTAATTATTATATTTCCTTTAAAGTCTGAGAGATTGTGCCTCCAAACACTAGATTTTAAGGCATTTAAAGTCATATGAGATTTGTTGTTACCAAATAACAAAGTTTCTTCTCTCTATTTAAGCAACTACCTAAGGGAAAACTCTCGCCCACCATGGCTATTGAAATTACCTGGAAAGCAGATGCTGAGTCCAGACATCATAGATGATTGAACAAAAGAAGAAGCCCAATAATGGATGCTTCAGAACCCCTGGTTGAGAAATTCTAATGGACTTTTAAGTATTTTTTTTAATTCACCCTATTCCTCTCTTGGTTCCCTGCCTAGAAAATGTACCTGGATACCCTCGCCTTCACAGGCACTAGGTTAAGGATATTGTTCTCTCTGTAACTATCCCTTTGGGGTCGTTTAGATAGATCCACTGAGCAGGGGTACCCCAGTAGCCATCTCCTACGCCCCTTTTCAGCATGGAAGAAGTCAGAGTGGTCAGCACCCCAATTCCATCTTGGCAATTGAGGTAACCTCCTCAGAGGGTAAATGTGATAAAAGTAGGAGCTAAAAATTGGCTAGGCAGTATAGGGTCAAGACCCTCCCCACCCCCAAAGAGCCAGTTTCTTTCTCAGCTAAGAGCTGAGGATTTCCTGGATCTGTCAGTGGACTTCTGGTTTCTCTGACTCATGGCTCAGGCATCCCTAACTCACTTGTCAGGTTTATTGACCAGTAGGTAAATTCCATTAAAATCATGGTGCTAAGGACCCAATACAACCCCCAAAGCAGAGATCATTCCATCTTGGAGACATCAACTGTAGTTAACTCTTGTGAACTTCCTTCAAGGATATGAAGACCACATAATGAGAGGGACAGATGAGTTGTGACCCTAGGTTTTCCTCATTCGGCCTGACCCCCTACCAACTCCTCAATATTACACGTCTACATCCTGAACTTGGTGATACTATTAAAGGCCCCTGGTCACAACAGATTATTAACGACACCTTGACCCTTGGTTCTCAAGTTGGCTCATTATGACCTGCCCTGAGGTCATAGTCTTTGATACTAGCTTTGTTTCTTTTTATTTTTTTATTACTTTTAGATTTTCATTTTTCATTCTTGAAGCTATGTGTATTTCATACATCATTTTCCAATTCAGTAAAGGAATAATTCCCTTTCCCTTCCCCCACCCCACCCCACCCCATCCCAGATCATGCATTCTGCGATAACTGTCCTGCATCTTTATCTCAATTTTTTTGTCATTTTTAAAAATAAGTGATAATTTATGAGTACAAGCATCCTTCATGTAAAACCAATTTGCAAGCAGTTGTGCCCCAAACCACACAGCCCATGGTTCCCACCATCCAGCAGGGGGGGCTTGTATGTTCAATCAAGTTGATCAAATGAGTGTCCAGACAATATTGCTGTAGTTTCACCATTCACCCCAACCACAGCCCTTACATTCTACCATGCCCCCTCTTCCGCAGATTGTTCCCTAGGCTTAGAAAAGGGGCACAGGTAGATGAGAAGCAAAACAGTCTACTTTCTCTGGAGCTGTTGCCTTGGACTCTGGTCAATTCTGGCTGTTTCCTTTCATGGGCTGACAGTTTGTCCAGGAATAACCTTTTAATCCTACTAATGAAGCACAAGCAATTAGATATATAGGTATTTAAACAGTACTAATTGTTATGGTAGGTTACTTTGGTATAGACTCAGATGTTTGGATGGTATGTTAATCCATGAATTACATTTTTTTCTGTTAAATATGACAGGGTCTTACTGTGGTTTATAACATCTCCTAACCATTAGAGGATGTAAGCTTGTGGCATTAGCTGTGGGTTATTCCTCCAAGGAGAGAGGCAATAGCCAATTAGATTTGGGATATACAGGCATATGGCTGCCACTGCTGCACAGTATTTCCAGGCAGGTGAGGTGTAGCTTGTGCTGACAGAGGAGACCTGCTTGACGCAAGGAGACCTATATTTACTCTGTTGGTTTAGTGGCCTTTGGTAACACTCTCTGGTATTCCAGAGACCATCTGTACACTTGCAAGTGTGGTCTCAATACATCTTTCCCAGGTTTACATCAGGTCTTCAACAGCAGGGCCTTATCACTTCTCTTCTTGCAGGTATCCCAGTTTAGAGGCAAGGAGCCTTTACCTTTTGTGGGGGCTTGGATCCCCTGGCCAACATCTCCTTGGTAGAATAATCCATTGCTGATGTCAGAGCTCCTGTATTAATATATTTTGCTTAAGTGCATAGCTTAAGGAGACTTTAGTATTATATTTGGTTCTGAATAGAGAATAATCCTTTTCACAGTTCCTATGTCTATTAGTCAATTAAAGAAGGCAGTTTTACCAGTTTATAAGAGATACCTCTGTAACAGTTGGCTTCAATTTACAATTGGAGAATGAACTCATCATCATCATCATATTTCTCCTTGTTCTATGGAGGGGAAGTAAGGAAGTCTCTCGTATTAAAACCTTTGCGTCTTTAATCATCATATTTCTCCTTGTTCTATGGGGGGGAGGTAAGAAAGTCTCTCGTATGAAAACCTTTGCGGCAGCTAGAAGGTAAGTTTCATTAGGACTCATTATAAATAGTTGTTACAAGTAGGATCCACAGAGGGATTTGATGTTGTGTGCAATCTGAGGTTTTCTTCCTTCAATGTTCAGACAGGCCAACTTTCTGCTCACTTTCTGGTACATCCTACTCAATGAAAGCTGTATCTTTTCTTTCTCAGCCGTTAATCTTAGGATGTATTTTGACCTGTTTGAACATAACCAATCTTTTCCCATAGGTTTTTTAATATTTGAATTCAAGGTTTTTGACAAAAAGGTTTTTATATCTATCTGTATCCCCCTTTTTATTTTAGGGTTTTGTTTTTTTTTGACCCATGAGACTCAAAAAGGCGGTTGTATTTACATACCTATAGGGTGGAATCATATTTCATCAAAACTCACCATGCTATGTTGTGTGACTGTATGTGATTAACTTGGAAGCAAACTTAATTTTTAAGTTAAATCATCCTATAGGTAAAGAGAATGCTACATGGTGATACTGTACAACAAAAAATTATAGAGAACATTTGTATATGCCAATACCAAAGTTATTGTTATGCAGATTTTAATTAAAACAACTGTGGACAACAGCAATTTATATCTCCATTTAACTCAGATGCATTACCGTTTTTATCAGAAGCCTTTAAAACAATGTGTTTAATATACACATATTTACTTTTACTAAGTTCTAAAAACAACCATGTAACCTGTAGACAGGACTCTGGGCAAAACTGGATACTTGCTGAACTTCGTCAATTTAAATATGCATTAATAGAATATACACCTGTCCCTCTCCCACCCCTCCCACCATTATTTCAGTCAGTTTTCTGATACAGTCTTTCTGTTGTTGTTCTTTTAATATGCATCCCTCTCCACAAAGAAATATTTATAACTGGGTTATTGGCACTAGCATCCACATATGAGGGACACCATTTGTCGTTTGTTTTTTAGGGACTGTGTTACTTCACTTAACATAATGTCTTCTAGTCCATCCGTTTACCTGCAAAGTTCATGAGGTGTCCTTTACTGCTGCATAGAATCCATTGTGTAATGTACCACATTTTCTCTATCCACTCATCAGTTGAGGGGCATTTGTGGTTGGTTCCAGCTTTTGCTATTGTGAACAGAGCTGCAAATAAATATAACTTGTGCATGTATTCTCAGTAAGATGAATCTTGTGTGTAATACCCAGAGTGGTATGACTGGGTCAAATGGCACGCTCATTTTGAGTCTTCTAAGGGTCATCCACACTGCTTTCCATAGTGGCTGTACAAGTTTACATTTCACCAGCAATGGATGAGTGTTCCCCTTTCCCCATAAACCTCTCCTTGGTATGATTTGTTTTTCTGATCCTAGCCAGTGCTTATTGGAGTAAGATGATATTCTTAAAGTGGTTTTAATTTGCATTTCCTTAATTGTTAGTGATGTTGAACACTTCTTATGATGTTTCTCAGCATCTCTAATTCCTCTCTTCCTCAAGTCTCTATTCAGATCTTTGCTCCATTTTTGAGTGATTCATTTGTTTTCTTTCTTTCTTGTTTTTTGAGTAGCTTGTGTATAGTCTGGAAATTAATGCTTTGTCAGATGTATACTGCTGTGAAGGTTCCTCCCATTATGTGGGTTTTCTATTCATTTCCTTTATTGTTTCCTTGATGTACAGAAGCATTTGAGTTTAATGAGTCCCATTGTCAATTGTCGATCTTATTACTTGTGCAGGTGCTTTCTGATTTAGGAAGTCTTTTCCTATGCCTATGTCTGTTAGAAGTCTGCTGCCAAATTTCTCTTCTATCACCTCCAGATTTTGGATTTCACGTTGATGTCTTTGATCCATTGAATTACTATTGTACAGGGTGAGAGGGGGGTTTAATTTCATTTTTCTAAGGTGGTGATCCAATTTTTGCCACACACATTGCTGAAGATGTTGTCCTTTCCTCCATGTGTCTCTTTGCCCCCTTGTCAAATATGAGGTGGCTGAAATTGTATGTGCTCAAGTTTGGATCTTCAGTTTTATTCCTTGGTCAATGGTCTGTTTCTGTGCCAGTACCAAGGTGTTTTTATGACTACAGCCCTGTAGTATAGTTTGATGTCTGGTAGAGCGATCCCCACTGTATTGCTCTTTTCGCCCAGGGTTGCTTTGGCTATTCCGGGTCTTTTGTTTTTCCAAATGAAATTGAGGATTTTTTTTCCAAACCTGTGACAAACTCTTGTGGATTTTGATTGGGATTGCATTAAATCTGTGTATGAGTTTAGACAGAATGGACATTTTACTATATTTATTTTCCCAATCCATGAGCATGGGAGGTTTGTCCATCTTCTGATGTCTTCTCAATTCCTTCTTCAGAGGTTTAAAATTTTTGTTGTCTAATCCTTAGTGTCTTTGGTTAGGTTTGTTCCTAGGTTTTATTGTTTTTGAGGCTATTGTGAGTGGGAAAGGTCTCCTTGTATTTCCTTCTTCAGTTGCTTACTTTTAATAAAGAAAAGTTTACTGATTTTTCTAGATTTATTTGTATCCTGCCACTTTTGCTGAAGTCTTAATCATTTCTAGGAGTTTTCCTGGTGGAGTTCTTAGATCCTTAAGTAGACAATCATATCATCAGCAAAAAAGGGATAACTTGATTTTCCTCTTTCTGATTAGAAACTCCTTTAATTTCCTTTTCCTTGCCTTATGCCCTAGCAAGGGGTTTCAAGTAATATATTTAAAGGAGTGGTGACAGGGGCAGCCTTGCTGAGTTCCTAACCCTTAAGGGGAATGCTTCTTGTCCTTCCCCATTTAGGATTGATATTGGCTGTGGTTTCCTGTATATGGCTTTGATTACATTAAGGAATGATTCCTCCAATCCAATACCCTCTGGAACTTTTAAAACATAAAGGGATGGCTGGATTTTGTCAAAAGCATTCTCCACATAAATTGAGATGATGGTGTGGTTTTTGTCTTTCAGTCCATTTATATGCTTAATGATATTTATTGATTTATGTATGTTGACCATCCCTGCATCTCTGGCATGAATCCAACTTGATCATGATGGATATCTTCTTGATGTGGGTCTGTATGCAATTTTCAAGTATCCTGTTTAGAATTTTGGCATCTGTGTTCATTAGGGAGATGGGTCTACAGTTTTCCTTTTTGGTTGTATCTTTACCTCTTTTTGGTAATAGTGTGATGCTGGTTTTATAGAGGAATCTGGGAGAACTCCCTCCATTTGTATCCTTCTAAACAACTTTAGTAATGGTTGTAAGGTCTTTTTGAAATATTTTATAGATCTGCTGTAAATCATCTGGGTCTGGGCATTTTTTTGGTTGGGAGGCTACTATTACATCTTCATTTCTTCCTGTATCTTTGGTCTGTTTAGGCTGTCGATCTCTCTTTGGTTGATCTTTGGTGATTCCCAGGTTTTTCAGATATTCATCTATTTCTTCTAGGTTTTCAAACTTGGTAGAGTATAGTTTCTTGAAGTATTCCCATATGATGCTGGATCTTTTCATTGTCTGTGTGATATTTCTTTTTCATCACAGATTCTATTAATTTGGAGTTGCTCCTTCTTTTCTTTTGGGTTAACTGGGGTACGGGGAATCTTACTGCGGCACTAGGTTTTCAAACTTTGGTAGAGATAGTTTCTTGAAGTATTCCCGTATGATTGTCTGGATCTTTTCATTGTCTGTTGTGATATTTCCGCTTTCATCACAGATTCTATTAATTTGGAGTTGCTCCTTCTTTCTTTTGGTTAACTGGGGATACGGGGATCTTACTGCAGCACTTTAGTTTCATCTGCACGGGGGAGCAACTGAGAAACCCTACAGACTTACAGGTAAAAATGCTCTGGGCCCAGAGTGTTAAGGGAACAGGGATATAAGATATAAAAAATAAAAACTAAAAGTAAAAAAATAAAAAGGAAAAGGGAGCCAGAAAATAAATAAAATGGGCTCAGAAATATCAAGAAATCAGATGACTAGAGTCATAAAAGATTTGCTGGGGGCTGGAGAGATGGCTTAGCGGTTAAGAGCACTGACAGCTCTTGCAGAGGACCCGGGTTTGATTCCCCAGCACCTACATGGCGGCTGAGAACTGTCTGTAACTCCAATTCCAGGAGAATTCCAGTTCCAGGGGAATCCGACACCCTCTTCTGACCGTCCAGCAGCATTGCACGACATGGTGCACAGACTTGCATGCAGACAGTACATTCATACACATTACAGAAAAAAAATTAATAAATAAAATTTTAAATTAAATAAAATTTCTAAAAAAAAATTTAAAAATAATGTTTGCTAAAGTCCAATGGGACTGCTATAAAAGATAATACAGCAAAAACTTATGTGAAAACCATATTAAAGTGAGATGCGCAATGGTTTCTGGAAAGTACGGTTTTTTTTTAAATGTTTCTCATTGGGAACAACATAGGAAAAAAAGACTTGGAAAGACAAGAAGATTTAGACGCGCACTTCCTTAAGGGCAAGCATTTCAATAGTGGGTGCAAGTTAATTAGAGTAATGCCTTGGCCCTGCTAATGCCTATGGTTAAGGGCTCATAATCTCGGCGCATTGGGAAGGAAACCATTGGAGAGAATATAGCAAATAGAGAGCGGGTAATTCGGCCCAAAGAAATGGAGAGGAATGCAGCAGGTAGGACAGAATTAAGTGGTGATGGGGGAGGCTAGAACGAACATTTGGAAAACAGGATCACTTCCAAGTTGAACGCCTACTCGCGGCTCCACCGCTCCCCATGGGAAGAGTATAAAACGGAGGACAGAGGGAGGCGCATATGAAGGAGATAAAACAAGTTGTTAGATGTAAGTTTTAATGCGAGGGTTAATTACAAGCAAAACAGTAAAAGCAAGCACACACAATAACTCAGACAGTAAATAGTGAGGCAGCACTCCTCATGGGATTGGAGGGCAGTGGCCACCGAGACCCAATTTCCCTTTACTTTTATTCCCAGTTAGGGGATTAGGCGGGTTTTGCCAATGCAGTTACACGTGACCATTTTCTCTGATTGGTGGGCCTTGGTGATTGCAGACCAGTGCAATTTTTCTACTGGATTCAGTCCAGCCTGTTTCTGTACCCCGCTTTGTCTCTATTTATTTTATCTGATCTTGGACCTTCCGATTCTCAATAAAAGGCATTTAATCTGTATGCTTTTTGGTACCTACAGAAGTTAAATCCTATTCAAATTTTATCTATGGCCATGACTTTGTTTTGTCGCCTTTCTTTTTTTTTTTTTTTTTAACTGCTGTGTGAAGCTGTAGGCCAAGATGGAGCTGAACGAAAAGCTAAAATGGAGTCAACTTGGTCCTCACCGGTGTGGACCAACGGCACCAGGTAGGCTCCATGCCAGTGCTTCTAGTCTCAGTGGCACAAATTCGTTTCAGATAATAGTACTTCAGAAAGAAAGCAGTGAGGCTAAGATCAGGAACAGCATCTCTTGCCTAAGCACTATGTGGCAAGAGGGATGTAAATTCATTTGAATTGAAGATCAGGGGCTCCTGGATGGGTTTCAGTCTCTGAAAGACCTAGGGACACTATGCCCTGGGCTGGTAACTCTCATTGATGTGTTGGTAGCTGTGGCCAACTTAAGAGTGCCTGTGTTTTGCCTGGGGTCAGGGAGAAAGGTAGTTCAGGTGACCGTGCCCCATTCTACAACCAGTTTGATAGGAGAGCATAGAGGAATCCAATCTTCAGTTTAGGGTGTCAGCACTAAGACAAAACTGGGTGGTCATTTAGGGAGGTGACCATGAACTGATGCTATCTTCTGTCTTATGTTCAGTGGCCCCAAACCCGACTCTGGCTGTCAGTTCTTGAGCAGTTGCTTGGCTTCACCTTGGTAAGATCTTCTTTCAGGAACTGTGGCATATATTATATGGAGCTCTTGTTGTTCTCTTTGGGAGTGGTGCACACCACAGCCTGCCATGAACCGCCTCATCACCACATTTCATGTGGAACTTGGACATGCAGATATAATAACATGTGGGGCCTGATATTCCATGATGGCTGAGATGTAAGCTAGCTGGCTTCTTACTGCAATAACCTAGAAGGTTTGAAGGAGAAGGGAGCTGCCCCCACTGGCCATTTGCAGATCAGCCACCTATAATCCACAACCTGGGAAGTGTTGCTTGAAGTGTAGCATGCCTAAGCTTATCTCTTCTGGGGATACACACACACACACACACACACACACACACACACACACACACACGCACACACACACACACACACACACACACACACACACACATACCTTAATCTCAGGAGCCAAAAGGTACATCCACCATAAAAGCCTTACCTTACAGGAGGCAAATGGTGCTAACTTTAGCTGTTGCAAAATGCACATAGACTTTTCTTCTTCCCACCCACTCCTTGTCAAAGAGCTGCCATGAAAGAATGCACCCACATGGCAGCTGAGAACCATCTTTAACTCCAGTTCCAGCAGAATCCGACACCCTCTTCTGGTATACAAACCTGCATGCAGACAGTATATTCATACACATAAATAAATAAAAATTAAAATTAAAAAAATTAAAAAAGAATGGAACCTCCTGCAATAAATGAGTTTGCTCACTGCGGCTGCTCCTGGATCCTTTCTTTGATCAGTCAGATTCACCATTGTTTCAGGAGCCATCTCCAATCTTTCCCCCTCCTGCCTCCTTGCAGCCTGGGCAGTCATGCAGTGCCTGGGCAGTCCTGCAATGGCCAGGCACACCTGCCGTATGTGGGGTCCAGAGTGGGTGATCAGGGAGGCAGGAGTCTCAAGGATGAAGAAACCAACAATACAGCACTGGCTGACTGCTCATCTGTAAGACACCAGGGATCATTACCAGCGGACACCTGCAGGCTTCCGTGACAGTGGCTTTCCTCCTTGACTTCATGATGTCTTTTTAAGAATCCCTTTTAGTCATTAAAAAAATTATTTTGTGTTTCTGTGTGAGTGCACACACGTGTGTGCATGCTTACACATAATAAGATCAGAGGAAAACTTCCAGGAGTGTGGGTCCTGGGAATGGCGTGGTGGTACATGCATTTATCCACTGAGACATCTTGCTGGCTAGAGCCCTTAGTCAATTTATCCCAACACCTCAAACAGAAAATTTTAACATACTCTACTTATGTTCTATGTGTATATTTGTGCTTTATTCATAAGGAATAGATCCTTTTTATCCCAAAGTACTTCAATGAACAAACATGTTCAAATCGTGGCAACAAACAGAGCTCACTGAGGAAGCCATGGAGAGGCTAGAAGTTGGAGGGCTTCTAAGCTCCCATGGGCCTCTCCTTTTGTGTTCCTGTGCTGCTCGCCTGCCATAAGCGGGTTATTCTTTCTCTTCCACACCCGAGTGCTGAGGACTCCCAGGAACACAGCTGCCCCAGGCCCCTTCCACACTTGAGAAGATGAAGAAGAGGAGCACTGCACTTGATGGTGAGTTGCTAGCATGGCCTGAGCTAAGTCTTGGATGTTGTCCCATGTGTGTACAGATGGTCATTTCTGGGTCAGGGTCTGCTCAGAAAGGAAGGTGATCGATGGCAGAGACCAAAGCCTCTGTCCCACTTCTCTGACTGTGTATTTTTTCCCTGGTCTGTCAGCCCCTGTCTTGCCATCCACAGGATGACTTCCACCACACATTTAACACTGGGCCTCATCTCCAGCCTCAGAAACTGGATCCATACCAGGGTGAACTTGACAAGAATAAAGCAGTCATCAGGAGGTAACAGTGCCTTGGTGTACTCTGAGATTTCAGTGGCAAAGGGCATGATGTCAGCCTTCCCTCTCCTGTCCCATCCCTCTCCTGTCCCCATCCCTCTCCTGTCCCCATCCCTCTCCTCTCCCCATCCCTTTCCTGTCCCCATCCCTCTCCTGTCCCATCCCTCTCCTGTCCCCATCCCTCTCCTGTCCCCATCCCTCTCCTGTCCCCATCCCTCTCCTGTCCCCATCCCTCTCCTGTCCCTGTCCCTCTCCTGTCCCATCCCTCTCCTGTCCCCATCTCTCTCCTCTCCCCATTCCTCTCCTGTCCCCATCTCTCTCCTGTCCCCGTCCCTCTCCTGTCCCGGTCCCTCTCCTGTCCCATCCCTCTCCTGTCACCATTTCTCTCCTGACCCATCCCTCTCCTGTCCCCATCTCTCTCCTGTCCCCATCCCTCTCCTGTCTCCATCCCTCTCCTTTCCCAGGTCTGCACAGGATTGCTCATTACAACAGGGCATGGCCACTTCTACAAGCTCAATTCTCTGTACTGTCTCTGCAGCTCCTTCCTAACACTGCTGAGCTCATTTTCTTGCTGTCAAGAAGGGTTCCACCAAGCAGGGTGGCACATGCCTGAATCGCAGTACCCAGGAGTTAGAGGCAGGTGGATCTCTCTGAGTTCAAGGCCAGTGTGTTCTACACAGTGAGCTCCAGGACAGCTGGAGCCACAGGAAGACCCTGTCTCAAAAACAGCCTCCACCCAAAAAATAAGGGTTCCTTGCCCCCCACAGGAAGGTTTCCTCAATTCTGCCTTTCACCACACAAGCAAAATCTATATCATCATTCTCAGTGGGAGGTGCATAGCACTATATAATGTTTCTTAGAACTTTGTTGGGTGGGTCCCCTGCAACCATGCAGCAGGTTACCACTGTGCTGTGGTTCCTACAGCACTCTTGGAAAGCTATGAGGACACTTTTAGATGAACAAGCACCCTCTAGTGGCACCATGTACAAATACTTTTATAGTTGATTTATGAGCAATGAAGTCTACAGCAGGCCATTTCTATATTATGTCAATTACTATGTGATTCCTTAGGCTAACATATACCTCCTGTGCTTCTTTGAATCCCACACAACTCCATGGGGAGCACCCAGAGGTAGCATTGGCATCATTTATAAATCCTTTCTAAGAACCAGTTTCTTCAGTCCAGGTGAGAATTGCCAATCATTTTCTTCTGAGGAACGAGTGACTCATCATCTCTGAGACACATTGTTTTCAGCCAGTGCTTCTTGTGCATGACATGGAGCTGGCTTCTGCATTGTGCTGCAGACAGAGTACTATACTTTTCTGGTGTGTTCTGTGGCAGGACAGTGTGGCCAATTTCCCAGCAAACATGGAATGTTAAGGACCAGCTCAGTCAGCCTTCCAGAAGCCACTGACAGTGAACTGAAAGGGTAGCTCTGAGCACTGGCATGCAGGATGTCCTCTGTGTTGAGCAGCCTCTCACTTGGGGCCATTCTCTTCTGGATGAAATGTTCTGAATAATCTTGGTGGATTATGTGTAATTCCAGCTTGATTGCTATTTTCCACCAGGAAGTTAGCCAGCAGCCAGAAAAGCCAGGGGTTGGTGCTAGGCCAGCTGGGGAGAGGCTGATATTGTACCTCTGGTGTAAGGTGGTGTCTTTCTGGGGGAGCCTTGACTGTGGAGTAGATGAAATCTTCAGTTCAGGTTGTTCATAGCTTCTCTGGAGTCCTTAGTTCACTCAAGGGGTGCTGTCAAAGAAGGAAAAGCAATCAGGCCCACAAAATTTCTTTTGAGTTTCTGGATAGATAAAATCATGGCCTACCCATATATTCGAACCTCTAAATTCAAGAAAGGCCACACCCCTAAAGATTTGGTTTTGAAGACAAGGCACAAGGTGGAGCACTTGCCTAACACATGTAGTGCTCCAGCTTCAGCTGCTCCATCTACAGGACAAGGTTCTCATTCTGAGCTTTGATCTTTTCCAGTTCCCGCTTGAGTGTTTCAAGCCTATGAGAGAGAGAGAGAGAGAGAGAGAGAGAGAGAGAGAGAGAGAGAGAGAGGTGAGATCAGCCCTATCAGCTGTGGATCTGCTCCTTCCCCTTCATGCTGGTTAGTTGTGGTGGTTTGAATGAGAATGACCCCCATAGGCTTCAAGTATTCAGACATATTGTCCCCACTTTGTGGCTATGTTTTGGGAGATCTTAGAAGGTGTGGCCATGCTGGAGGAAGAACATCACTGGGGGGCGGGCTTAGTGAGTTCAACAAGCCTTGTAGGCTCCAGTTGCTCTCTCTCAGCTTCCTGTGCTCATTGGAAGATGTGAACCTTGGCTTTGTGCTCCAGCCCCAGCCACCATGCATCCCACCACAATGGACTCTAATTTCCTGAACAGTCAATCGTAAGCTCAGATAAACTCTACCTTTTATAAATCCCCATGGTCATGGGGGTTCTATCATATCAACAGAAATGTGACTAATACAGTAGTAAACACAATATTTTTATTGATTATTTTTTATGTGTATGAATGTACTGTCTGCCTGTAGGTTGGTGCAACTGTATTGTGCAATGCTGGGGAGGTCAGAAGAGGGTGTTGGATTCCCCTGGAACTGGAGTTAAAGATGGTTTTTAGCTGCCATGTGGGTGCTGGGAATAGAACCCAGGTCCTCTGCAAGAGCAGTTGGTGCTCATAACCACTGAGCCATCTCTCCAGCCCCAGTAGTCAACACAATCTTTAAGCTGAAATCATTTTCTGCACCCCTAGGAAGAAGGATCCCAGAATACCTAGGCCTGGAAATTTTCTTGTCTTTAAGTAAATGTTGGAAGTTCAACTGAGGACTGCAGACTATCTGCATGCTAGAAAGGACAGCACATTTGCCCTAGATAAATTATTATTGACTTTTAATTACATGTATATGTGCGTGTCTGTGTGTGTGAATGTGCACATGTGTGGAGGTATCCAGGGAGGCCAGAAAAGGGCACCAGAGCCTCTATTCTGAGCCAGCAGATGTAGAAACTGGTCTTGGGTCCTCCAAAAGAGCAGCAAGTGGTCTTAACCACTGAGATAGTCTATCCCCAAAGAGATACACTATTTTGGAAAAATGGGAAAAAAAGGCAGTGTGATGGAATAGCATGCGAGAGAAACACACAACTTTAGTAATGAGCTAGTGAGAGATCTCCTTGTGTCAGAGGCATAGCACGGCCTTGCAACATGGGCACGTGAACAAATCCAAAATCCACAGGCTAGCTTAGTCCTCCTGCCCAGGAGTGACCTAACCCTGGGCAACATGGATGTCAAAGCCTACCATGCTAAATCAGCGGTTCTCAAAATGTGTGCTGACCACACCCATCTTGCACAGACTCCAGAACAAGACACAAACAACTGTGTTCCTTGAGGACTTGCCTTTGAGCAACTGCATTCTGGCCCTCTGGGGGAGTCAGCTAAACACTACAATGAAAGCTTTCATCAAACCTGGAACAGACACTTGTTTGCATTCAACCAGGGCCACCAACTATATCCAGAGAACACTTTCCATGGGAAACTGATGAAACCTGTTCTCTACAGGAATGTGCAATAGTCCACTCCCACCCCCTGGGGGGTCACAAATCTAAAGTAATGTTCCTAAATAAAAATGAAACTTCAGGGGACACATTGCACTGCATAGTTAAATTTCCCATCTGCTAGATGAGTGGAGACCCTTTAAGATATGGGATTCTCCCAATACATCAGGAAGCTCAGATGGGAAGTAAGGGATAGAATTCTCCAGACACATGGTTTCAAACACAGTGTTTCCTGGAGAGAAGTTCTTGCAGATTGAACTCTCATGATCCTCCCAGGTGGATTTCCCCTGGCTCTGGCTGGGAGGCTGGCAGAATCAGATGCCCAAGAAGACAGGGGCCCCAGGCAAAGAGGACTCATTAGGCTCCCTCCCCCTCCAAGGTTCCTACCTAGTCTCTGAGATGGTGAGGTAGTGCTCCATCTGAACTGCCATGTCCCTTTGCTGAATGAGCAGCTCTTCCTGCCTCAGCAGGGGCTGGGGAGTAGCATCTTGCTTATCAATTTCCTGTTCATAATTGGAAGAATGCATTTTTAGTGAAAGGTAATACTACACAGAGAGAGACAGGGGAGGGGAGAGAGAGAGAGAGAGAGAGAGAGAGAGAAGATACATATGAACAGGGGAGGGACAGGGACAGGGAGAGAGACAGACACAAGAGAAAGATGCATACAGACAGACACACAGAGACACAGGAAGATACACAGAGCAGGAGGGAGGGAAGGGGGGGGAGAGCTTTGCCTTTACTTTCCCAGCTAAGGCCAGTGGAAGAGAATACCTAGCGTACATTGACAAACAAAGTCAACTTTCTTAGATGAGAAAACAGAGGGCAGTGGAGACAGCTGGTCTGTGAAGTGCTTCCTTATAAACACAAGGACCTGAGTTCCATCTCCAGATCCCACAAAAGAAAGAAAAACAGCCAGGTGGCACACAGTCTCCTTATCCTAGTGTTCAGGCGACAACAGGTGGATCCCTGGGCAGCCAGCCATGAGCACTTCCAGGCCCTGTGTTAAAGGCTTGGCTTCCCAGCACAAGCTCCACTGAATGGGGTGGATGCAGCTGCTTGTCTCTCAGTGCTTCCCAGCTGCCCTGAGGTGAACAGTGTCCTCCAAAGGAGCTCCTTAAGAATGTGCTGCTTCACCTCAGGCACAAGAACAAGAGTGCAGGAAATGATGTAAGCTGCAAAATCCTGAGCCAAATGAAGCCTTCCTCCCTGCAAGGGGATTGTGTAGGAACTGGTCTCAGTAACAGAACGACAACTAGCTGTTTTCACAGATGATCACAGGTAACACTTATGCTGAATAGCACTCCACTGAGGGGCTAGAGCTGGGGGCACAGAGCATCGTAATGGGTCATTGGATGGACAACCTAGATGAAATAATGATGATGACCCAGTCTCAGGGCAATAAGGCAGAGAAGGACCAAGGACAAGCATTGTCCTCCATCTCCCCCACACATAGATAATACACTTACACGGACACCAGCAGCTGTAGACTGTTAAGCTTTAGTAGGGGTGAACTGGCCAGTGCCACTCATGGGAGACAGGGTTGTCATTTCACTACTCATGCATCTGTCATCATGGACCATGAGTTAGATAAGGTGGAGAGACCACCTTGGGGTGCAGGAAGCACAGGAAAGAAATTCCACACCCCATCCAGAAAGATGACAAAGATTCACTTGGGTTTGCACAGGGCTCCCCTACTTGCAAGCTTCCTTCCACCTGGGATCTCACATGATCCACGCAGACCATGGACCTTGGACTCACCCACGTCCCTCTGCTATATCCCAAGAACTGACATGATTAAGTGATAGATGTGTCTCCCTCACTGGATGCAGCTTCTAGCAGAACAGGAGGTTTTCTTGCCAATAATCCACTTGGACATAGGTGGGTAGTCAGATATGTGGGTGGGTGAACTGGAGGATGGGAAATGGATGGGCCAACAAGTGGGCAGGTCCATGGTGGTCCTGAGCCTGCTGCCTGCTGCCTGGCCCTGCCTGCCCTTGCTGGGCTCTTAGGTCACAGATCTTCTTCTGGTAGGCCTCACAGAGCTGCTTTTTGTCCTCTGAGGACTTGTGGAACAGGATCCGCTCCTTCAGGAGCTTCCTGTCCTCCTTCCTCAGCATCTCTTCTTTATCCTTCAGCCGAGTCTGCTCATTCAGGTGTCTGTGGAAGTTACTGAATAAGCTCCTGGATCAGCCCACTTACTGACTTCAGGCAGCATCCACCTAGCACCCGCATCTCCCCAGCAACCACCCGTCCAGCCAGGCCACAGAGAGTCAGGAGCCCATACAGTAAAGATCAGCAGCACTCAGTCGAAGGCCAACATCAGTGAACAGCAAATGCCAGAAAGACTCAAATCACTTCTGAATACTCTGATACTCAAAAGGATACAGGCAAATCTAAGGAAAGAAGGCACATGAGCTGTCAGAGGACAAATACTCTCAGAGGGAGCACAGGAGATCCAAGGACAGCACCACCCATCTCTGGGTCCCATGGCAACAAGCTCAGGAAAGCCCCAGTCAGAGCCCCAGAGGCTCAGAGCTTCCAGAGCTCTCAACTCATGATGGAAATTGCTCTTCTATCTACTGACATCTGAAGCTGACGAGATGATGACTAACAGTCTCTTTCACACTAAGGAAAACTAAGACTGGAAGACCCAAGTCCCCTCACAGAAGGTGAGCTGCTGGCTATGAGGTAGAAGTAGGGCTGGAACCAGAGCCCCTGACTCTCTAGTCCAGAGAAACAGAAGGGCAGCAGGGGCTATTCTGAAGTGCTGGGGTCCCTGCCAAACTGGACTCACTGGAAGAAGCTGGACTCCTTTGCCAGCACATTGTACTTCTCTTAGACCTCAGTGTGCTCTTTCTTCAAGTACTGCAGGTCCAACACGATCTGCATATGCTCCATCATCAGCCTCTCAGCATCAGGACTCAGCCTGTGGTAGGTCATGGCCCAGAAGCAAAATGTCCTGACTTCAGGAAGTGTCTCCCACATCTGAGTCTCCCATACACTGTGAACTCCTGGTGTTTAGTAACTTGTTAGCCTGGCCCTAGTCCAGCAGAGGCAGGGTCTCCAGATGGAAGAAGCCCTGGCTGCATCAACTCCCTGAGTGGACCTGGAGGGCAGCCTTGCTCTCCAAGTAGTTCTAGGACTCCATGCTGTAGACCTGGGTCCACCAGAAACCTGTGAGGAAGGTTCTCCTGTCTTCAGACAGTGATTCTCAGTCTTGGGTGACCATCTCACCAATGCTCAGGTCATATTCCTCAGCCTTTCTGAGGATGAGACCCAACGTTGTGATGGCTTCATAAATGTCCCAGGGGATTCCAGCCAAGGTGAGCACAGTGGCCATGACACTGCTGCTTAAAGTGGGTCTGTCAGGCGTTGGAACTACATCACTGGGAGCTTGAGAGACAGAGACAGAGGCAGAGGGACAGAGACAGAGGGACAGAGTGGAGAGAGAAAGAGAGAGACAGAGAAAGAGTGGAGATAGAGAGAAGTGATGCACCCCAGGCCTTCCAGACTCCCAGTAAGTGTGACCAAGTGGGACCAGGAGCCCCCACCTGCCAGGAAATTATGAGCACCACAAACTCACACAGCTCCAGCCTCTCAAGAAATTACACCTGAACGATGGGAGCTCATGTACTACTGACTCAGTCCCCACAGCTATGTCACTGGGGCCACAGGCTTTGTCATTTGGAGGGAGCACAACAGCTCGTACCCAAACTTGCTGCTGCACAGGCTTCAGGCTTATGCCTCTGGGAAGCATTTAGGAACACAAGGCTGGACAAGGAAGCACCCTGGGGCTGCATGACACTCCTGATACCCAAGAGCTGAGGGAAAGTAGCTGGGGTGACACAGTGAAGCCAATCCAGCCATCCGTAAGTTGGGCACAATCACTGCCTCTTGTGTAGGATGACCCCATTGGTGGCAAAGTCCAGGCGACTGCGCAGCTCATCCCTCTCACGGGTCATCAGCTGTAGCTGAGTGGTGAGTTTCTCTACCTTCTCACTCACCTCCTGCTCAGTGAGGGGAGGGGCTGGGGATGCTGGCTCCCCTGTGGTCCCTGAGGAAAAAAGAAAAAAAAAAATTTTAATAGAAATATGACATCCAGGCTGGACAGACAGAGGGAAACCTGAGGCTCATGCAGAGGCCCGGAGAAAAGAGCATGCTGGGAATCTAGTGAAGGCCTCATGGAACAGGGAAGCTGTCTGAAGTTAGAGTCCCTAAGCCATGTTCCCACCCCCTCCCATGCCGAGACATGGGCCTTGTCCCCTGCTGCAGTGCCACTGCCAGTGGACCTGCTCAGGCTAGACCAAGCATGATGAACGGAGGGTGCTGGCCCCTCTCAGCTGATGTGACGCAGGTGTCACCTGTGCCAAGATGTGAACACACAGGGGACATGACGAGGTGAAGCCCAGCAACTCTGAGAACCCCGAAGTGGCAGGCTCTCTAACTTGTACCTGATGAATCCTGTCACACAATGGTTCTCTAGTGTCCCCAGATCCCACCGTGACTAAGCAGAGTCTCCCCTATAGCGCAAGCTCCAGTATTCCCAGAGGACATCACCAGGACTGGAGCATGAATGCCAGACCAGGCCAGGAATTGTGCACAGAGCAGCCACATGCATGTGTGAGAAGCCACAAGTCAGGCATGGTTGTGAGAAGGAGAGTTGGGATTCCAGGAAACAACAGGTGGAGCAACCCGATCCTCACCCGTGCTGACTCAGAAACTTAGGTGGCAGTGCCAATTAGCAGCACCGGGGTCTCCCCTCACCTCCTGGGGTTCTGCCATAGACTATAGACATTTGGCCTTGGTCACAGTGACCTTCTCGACTTATTACTGGTATCAGATGGAAACAACACTTGAAGGAATCAACAGAGGTAAAGGGTAGTGACACCCTGTCCTTATCTGGGGAATACCACTGAGTTTCTTTCTTCTACTGGCCTATAAGGACTCAGAGTCAAAGATAGGCTCCCAGCTCAGCAGCTGCAGCCTTGTCAGTTCCAGTCAAAATAGCGCTCCAGAACCCTTGACTATCAGGAACCCACACAAGCAGAGAAAGGCCGTTGCTTCCCAGTGGCTCCCAGCTCCACAGCCCCATTCCTGGAAGGCTCAGCTCAAGCCCCATCTCTTCAGGCAGCGTCTCCATTCCCTGCTGGAACTCACCGTGTCTTCCCAACGCACATCTCTTTCTTGCTGTTCTCCCCAGAGTGTGAGGGCCAGATTCTGTGGGCCCCTGACTGGTCTCTCTATGCTCTCCATTCTCTGTCCCAAATAGCCAGCTCAGTCTTGCCAACATGTCTATGGGTGAACCCTATAGGACTGAGCAAGTGCTCCAAGAGGAGGCACTGTCTCCACAACACTGATGACATCAGAAAAGGTTGTCAAGTGCTCTCCAGGATACAAGAGAATGTCCAGGAAAGGGATAGCTAAAGTCATAGGGACAGCTCCTGCCTCCCTGCGAGCTGGCTCTCCCCTGCTCACTAGACACCACGCTGCCCTCTAGGACCCTGCCCTGGGTCAGGTGGGAAGTCTTTTATCACCTCCTGTTAAATACCAGAAACAATAAATTTGTCTTTCATGCTTCCCATTTTGTGGGTCTGTGGGGACTGAACCCTCAGCTTCCAAACACCGCCCAAACATGTCTATTTCTCTTGATAGAATACACCTAATTATACTAATGGGAAAGAAAGGAATTATTTCAGGATGAAGAGGGAGGAGACAAGATAGGCCACCTGAAGCAGGAAGATCTAGAGGGCGGGTCATGACGGGAGATTGGTGAGCATGGGTGGGCAGAGGAGCCAGGGGACTAGCACAGGAGATTGTCCCAAGGCGTCAGCAGAGAGACAGTGCAGTAATCAAGTTGTTGGGAAAGATGAGGTGGGCTGTTGGCAGAGGAGACTAGAAAAGCAGAGTTCCCTAGGTGAGCCAGCCCGTGGCCCCAGCCACCTAGAGAAAATCCTCCATATACACAGGAAGCCAAGCCAGGAGCATTGGTTACTGAAGCTAGTGTGTCTTCATAGTGAGATTCTGTTTCACATTAAAGTAAAACAAGAAATAGAATAAAATACAAAGGCTGTGGGTAGAGCTGAGTTGCCAAAATGCTTGCCGAGCCAGCATGAAATCCTGGGTCTGGTCCCTAGCGCTGTATAACCAGGCCTGGTGGTCTCTACTTGAATTCTGAGCACTTGGGACATGGAGGCAGGATGTCCACAAACTGAGGGTCATCTCTGAGTACATAGCCATAGATTAACCCAGGCTGGCTCTTTCATAGGCTGATTAACCACAGATGCTGGATTCCCCCACCCAAGTTTCTGAAGGTCAGTAGGGGATAGAATTCAGGCACCTGCTTCCTTGCTCAGTGTCTGGCATGGTTAACTAGGAACCAGATATGTGCCAGGGGTCGGAGCACTGAACAGGAACTCAGTTTCCTTAGTGATTGGAGACCTTATCCAGGGCCTCTGAGGAGGGAGCCTTTGCTCATGAGGAGACTCCGGAGGGACAGTCACTCTTCCTCTGGATTAAAAATATTAAGACTTTTAACTCACCTGGTGAGAGTATGCCACATGTGTACAGGTGTCCAGAATCCAGCAGAGGGCATTGTATGCTCTGGAGTTACAGTTACAGGTGGTTGTGGGTCACCCAGTTTGGGTGCTGGGAACTGAATTCTTGTTATCTGGAAGAGTAGAGACATGAGACATCTCCTCAGCCTCTAAACTAATAATGACATTGAAGATATTCTTTATTTGTTATATCCAAAGTGGGAGGGCACTGTCTGCAGGTGGCTACAGAGCACTTCATATGTGACTCCTGTAACTGGGAAATTTCTATTTAATTTCACCAGAAGTCATTTGAATTTAAATAGTCCATGCCTAATGGCATTGTATTAGAACCCACAGCTCTGGATACCACAGGGGTTTGGCTGTAACAGCTGAACCGTGCTGCAGGAACCAACCATCTTCCTGAGAATAACAGACTTGTTCCAATACACACAGTCTGATCACAGCCATGAATGTTATATGAGGTCCCACATTTCCTCACTGGTTAAGGGAGTAGGTGTGAGTGTTCATACCCAAACTACATGTCAGTTTGAGCAAAACAAGAAAATCAAATCTTGGTTCCTGTGATCCTGAGAGGGTTCATCACAGTGATGCAACTGGTCCTCACTTGAAACAACTGGGCATGGCCAGTGCAGGCCGAGCTTGCTAGGGGACACACTATACAGTGCATTGCCTGCCTGTATAGAAGTATACTTGTTTCATGCAATGCTTGTGGAGGTCAGAAGAGGGAGGCAGATCTGCTGGAACTGGAGTTACAGAGGTTTGTTAGCTGCCATTTAGGTGCTGGACTCTAAGCTGGGTCCTTTGCAAAAGCAGTCATTGCTCTCAACTGCTGAGCAATCTCTGTAGCCCCCCACCTCTTATGAAATTCTTTATAAGAGGCCTCCACCCATTGTTAGGGGCATTGGAGAACCTAAAGGAACTATGTAACATCATTTTAAGGCACAGATACAGGCCCTGGCCACCATACATTGTTGTGTCGGGGAACAACTGCCTGCGAGCTTGACTACTGATGCTCCACCCTTCAAGCCAGGGGATGCTCTGTGGGTAAAGTAATGGAATGTGCAGCCCTTAAAGCCTCTATGGAGAGGTCCACTTAATGTTGTTTTATTCATTCCTACTGTAGTTAAGGTGGCCAAGGCGATTCCCTCGAATATAGCAACATAGCAAGGTGAAGCCACCTTCCTGTGATAGGGAGTGCTCCTGACCCCTCAGTGCTGTGTAAGCTGATTATCAGAGCAATTGACCTGCACCCTCAGTGGATCCAACAAAGTCAGAGAACCCAGCAGGACCAGAGGAATATGGCCCTGCTTTGGTCAGTCCAGACTCTGCACAATCCACACATGTTGGAGTCCATAGGAATGGATGAGCTGGTCCTCTGGAGAGCAAATGAACTGGTTTTGACTTTCTGATGTGTTGGTAATGCACTGGTACTACTGTCTTTATCTGTTGCTGTGCTTCTCACCCTAACCCTTGCTGTCAATCGGTAGTAGCTGCCCCTGGTGATTGGACTTGCAGCCAGAGAGTTCTGATTATGTTTTTACTTTATCTGCGTAAGATATACAGCCTTTTTTAGCCTTTATTTTTTTGGTCTTTTTGAGACAGAGTCTCCCTTTAGTCTAAGCTGGCCTGGAACTCCATTTGTAGACCAGGCTGGCCTTGAACTCACAGAGATATGGCTGCCTCTGCCTCCCAAGTGCTAGCATTAAAGGTGTACGCCACCACACCCAGCTTTAATAGTTAATCTTAATTTGGCACACACTTATTGTCTTTAGGCACCCTCCTGTGACCCATGCCCAGGACATGGCCAAAGTGTCACCAAAATCCTACTCTATAAGACCCATTTCTCTTTCCATATGAAAATCTTGGGGACCTGCAGATACAGTAAGACCATCTATTCCACCTTCCAACACAAAATCACTACATTCATTTAGATCTGTAGCATTCTCCCACTGAAAATTGGCTAGAAGTCCAGAGAGCTTGTGACTGTAAGAGCTTGAGAATTCACACCAACACACTGACGAAGATCAAAAAATGATTTTATTGGAAGCAGAGAAGGTTTAGAGAGAGAGAAAGTTTAGAAAGAGAAGAGAAGAAATGGGAACAAAGGGATCGGTGCTCCGAGGCTGTGCATTCCAGCATGCAAGCCAGAAAGCAGCCACCCCCACCCACAGGCACATGGGTCTCTTATACAGAATCCAGGGGGAGGTACAGAACAGACTTGTTAACTTTTAAATTCATTGGATTAAACAGAGTTTAATGCATTGGGCAGTTTCTAATTGGACAAGCCTTCCCGCCATCCATTTGAAAGATGTCAGTTACTATTGTTACCAGGAAGTGGGCTTATTGGCTAATCTTGGTACCTTAAGTCACTGAAGTTTTCTGGGCACTTCTGAGACTAGGGGCAGCTGGTGTCTGATTATTGGTTGCAGACCTCTGGCCATACATTCCAGTGGTTATCTTTTAGCTACAAGCAGTGCAGTGGGTGGAGGGGAGAAGCTTGTGACTACTCATTTCTTTATACTAAGTCAATTCCAACAAACACTTAAGGACATCTAAAAGTGGTTGCTGTAGCCAAAATGGAGCTTGTTGGGGCAACCCTAACATTTCCCCCTTGAGTTGTTAATAGGGAGGATAATCTTAGACTCCATCTTTTTCCTCAGGGGAGTAATATATGGGGGCATACCTGGTCCTGAGCACCATGATTTAAATGGAATTTACCCACTGGTTAATAAATCTGACAAGTGAGTTAAGGATGCATGGGCCACAAGTCAGAGCAACCAGAAGGATAAGTTTACTGGCAGATCCAGGAAATCTTCAGATTTTAGCTGAGAAAGAAACTGGCTTTTAGGGGGTCTTGACCCTATACTGACTAGCCAATTTTTAGCTCTTTCTTGTATCACATTACCCTCTGAGGAGGTTAGCCCAATTGTAATGAGATGGGACATTTATCTCAAATACACTAGCATAAACTGTGAGATGTTCATGCCAGCTTGGGAGCCAATTTTGAATGACCAATTTTCTTTGAGTGCTTAGAGGTATTTTATCTAAGCCTGGAAATTTCCCCACATGTGTAACATGTGGAAATAAATTGCACCCTAGAACAGAAGTGATCATCCCTTAAAATGAACTTATATTTTAAGGACCAAGAACCATAGTGTAATTTAACAGTTTTAGCTCACATGACAGTTTACTTGTGAATCAACTTGATAGCAAGTAAATCATTAGCGTTAGATTTGAGCTTATTCATTTAAACAGCTCCATAAAAACAAATATCATCCATACTACTCCTGGGTATGTACCCGCAAAACTCATCTTACCACAGAGATTCAGGCATAGCCATGTTTATTGCAGCTCTCTTGACAATAGCAAGGAGCTGGAACCAACCCAAGTACCCCTCAACTGACAAGTGGATAGAGAAAATGTGGTACATCTACCCAATGAACTTCTATGCAGTGGTAAAGAAAGATGACATCATGAACTTTGCAGGTAAATGGATGAAGCTAGAAGATATCATGCTGAGTGAGGTAATGCAGTCCCAGAAAAACAAATGATGAATGGTATCCCACATCTGTGGATGCTAGCACCAATTACCTAATTGTATGGTAAACTGAGTAACGTTAATGTGATATGAAAACAACTGTGTTCATATATTGTAAAAAAAAAAAAACCAAATATCATGTTGAACTAGTTTCAAACCCAAAACTTCAACACCTTGATGAAAACTCTAAATCAGAGCTGAAAACTTAAATCAGAGTAAAATATGACTCTTAAGTTTTTTATTTATTCTTTATGTGTATGAATGTACTGTCTGCATGCACGTCTGCATGTCTGTGCACCTGTGTCCTGCAATGCCACAGAGGTCAGAAGAGGGCTTCGGATTCCTCTGGAACTGGAGCCAAAGATAGTTCTCAGCCACCATGTGGGTGCTGGGGATTGAACCCAGGTTCTCTGCAAGAGCAGTCAGCACTCTTAACCACTAGGCCATCTCTCCAGCCCTGACTCTTACTTTTTTTGTTTGTTTGTTTGTTTCCAATATGCATCACGCCCAACTGCTTTGGACAAAAGCTCAGGGGGGCCCTACACAAGAAATACTTACAACTAGGTAATTGGCACTAGCATCCACAGATGAGGGATACCATTCGTCATTTGTTTTTATTGGGCTGTGTTACTTCACTCAGCATGATGTCCTCTAACTCCAGCCATTTTCCTGCAAAGCTCGTGATGTCATCTTTCTTTACTGCTGCATAGAACTCCATTGTGTAGATGTACCACATTTTCTCTAACCACTCATCAACTCTTAAGTTTTTAAATCAAAATAACACCATTTCAAACTTCACAGTTTATACAGTACTGAGGTCATCTAGCTGTGAGGTAAATTTTCCCATTTTTAATTTAGGATTAATTGGATTTTGGGGTCAGTTATTTGTTTCTGACTCAGAAATTCAATAGTAATGATCTTTACGTTTTTAAAACCATAAACACATGTTTTAACCAAGGTGCTGCTCATGAAGCAGCCTGCTTCTCACAGCTACTGGCAGGCACCCTATTGGGTCATTAGAGACAAAGGAGGTCACTCTCCCAGATAAGCCTACTGGAATCTGGACCCAGAGTCTAGTATGGGGCCCTTGAGCCCTTACTGTATGGCCTGTCACAGCCATTGGTCTCAGATTTGTACAGCTTGACAGGATAGCTCTGTATTGGACAAAAAGCATTAGGAAAGTCACCTATAAATCTGAGGATAGATGTATGTCTTCTGGAGAGATGTCTCTAAATCCAAAAACTGGCTTGTGGCTTGCATTGTCTCTCCCCCTTCTAAGTAAACCAATGATCAACTAAGTAGCTTCAAAGTACAAACATTCATCAGAAGTCTAAAATTGAGTTTTGGGCAGCGCTGGTTCCGGTGAGCCTCTGGGAGAATCCAACTCTCTGCTGGCAGTGCCTGGTCTACTCAGCATGTAGCTGTGCCACTGCACTGCCTAGCTCCAGCCTCACAGAGATCTCTGTGTTTCTGTGGGTTTAGGGTCCATTCTCACTTTAACAATTACTCTAGCTACAACTGAAGGTGGGCTGCACTCTGAGACTCTAAGTGGGTATGACACCGTTTGACCCACCTCAGAGCAGTGGCCACCAGAGCAGTCAGGGTGCTGTTCAAATGTGACTTGAGTCTGGAACAAGTGCCCATGGTGAGAGGTGAGAAATAGCCCAGCTATGACCCAGTGAGTGAGTTTCCTCTGGCCAACCTCCAGCCCTGGCTGATGCATCACAAAGATCCTCATAAACCTGTCTTTTTCCGCATCAGAGACTCAGAATAGGCTTCTCCCTTCTTCCATCAATAAAAACAGCACAATTCCAATCCCTCATTCAGCCTTTCCATACCTTCTCTACCTAGAAAACACTGACATGTCCTCCCAGTGAAGGGACGGTAAGCCCCAGCAACCTCAAACATGCACATTCATCTTGCCCACATGCTTCTCACTGGCTCCAATATGCTTGATACATCCTTTTACTCAAAAATAATTCTCACTCACACCTAAGGCCCAGCCCATTGGCCAGATGGGACTGGGAGTAAGGCAGGGACCTTAAGCACCAGGAGGTCCCACTCTCTAGCCAGAATTGTGTGTATGGCACATACCTTTGCTGGCAGAAGCTGTGAGTCCATTGGGGACCCACCCAATGCCAAGGACTATTTCAACAGAGACAGCTGCCCGGTATTTATTTTCTCTAACCACATGTTATTTACTTCAGGTGGAAAATTACCAATAGTCACATACACATGTGTAATTTCCATGCATGTGGGAATTACCAACACTCACACACATGTTTTCTTAACAGCCCTAAAAAGTGAGGGAATCTTAATTCATTAGCAATGTGGACTGCTCTCTCTTTATAGAGTTCTGCATGGAGATTCCCGAAAATCAGCTATGTGGCTATATCTACTCCAAGAGAAAGACCCTGGCAGGGGTATAGTCCTTCTCCCTACCTGTACAGAAATTCACAGATAGTGGGCTTAAAGCAGCAGTTCTATAGTACTACACGACAGGGGACAGACTGGTAAGGCTATAACTAAGGTGAGCCCTGGACTGAGCACTGGGAGTTAGGCCCAGAGAAGGCATTCTATCTGCCTCTTTCCTTGCTGCATAAAAAAGCAGGCCAGTAAGCACCTGTCATGGGGTTTCTGTCTGCAGAGGCAGGACTCATGTCTCAGGCCCAAGTCACTGAGATAGACAAGGTGGTCCAAGCACAGTCCTAGACCTTCTACAGGTCTATAGGAACTGGACCTCACTGGGTATGAGGGCTTAAGGCACCTACACCCTGCAAATATGTTCCTACCCATATGCTGAAATGAGGTTCCATAGTTTTAGAAAGACTCAAACACATACCCAAAATATCAGGAGCCTGCGGTGAGAGGGCTGCTCTAACATCTTAAAGTGATCACAGTAATTTTTTATAATGTCTTCATCCAAATGGAGACTAAAAGCATGGAGTGAAGTACAGTTTTCATGAGTTTGATTCACCAAGTTCTCTGAGACCAACTCTTCCATAAACACAAACACAGCATGCAGGAGGGACTGCCAGATCAGCAAGGAAGGCACAGACCCAGGGAAGTCCCTTTGCCTCCCAGACACAGACCATCCTGGAGATCAGCTCCTATAATGCACCCACAGAAGCCATGAGGGACCCTGACTGATCCAGGTTCCAGACCCCAAAAATGGGTCTATAGCAGAGACTGAAAGGTTGCCACGTGGGCACTCCAGGAGAGCTCAGGAATTCCCCAAGCTCTAAAGACCTCCTCCCAAGCCAGACCAGGATTCCTGACTAGCTACTGATGAAAAATTTACTAGCTAGAAAAAGGAAGTTTATTTCTGGTCCTTTTAGATAAAGTCTCCTTTTTTGTCATTCCCTCCCTCTAGTTTTCTTTGGTATTTTCGAGACAGGGTCTCCCTATAGCCCCAGCTGGCCTGGAACTCACTCTGTAGACAAGGCTGGCCTTGAACTCACAGAGAACTGGCTGCCTCTGCTTCTTGAGTGCTAGGATTAAAGGCATGCACCACCATGCCTAGCTTAAAGACAGTTCTTAGCACCATGTGCTTGCTGGGAGTTCTGCAAGAGCAGTTGGAGCACTTAACTGCTGAGCCATCTCTCCAGCCATAAGTGGTCTAATTCTTTGTAATGCATTCTGTTTTCCATTTCATTAATTTTATTGGTGAGGATGTCTTCTATCATTTCAAGTTGGCCTATTGAGTGTTTCACCTCCTTTCTCATTTCAGACTGGGTTTTCTTCAATACTTCTATCTCTTGTGAATTCACTCAGAAATTTATCCCTATCTTCTTGTAGTTTTTTGATTTTTTGGTGTGTTCTTTGAATTCATTAAATTCTTTGGTCATGTTTATGATTGTTCTTTTTTCTGTGTCCTGGGTTACCTCTACAGGGTTCTCATTGTAGAACTCTTTTATAGAACTGGTAGTTTTTGGTTTGGACATATTATATGGGTTTTTCACATTATTTTTTTCATTGTGATTTTGGCATGTGGATTTCTTTTTGTTTGTGATTCTGGTGTGAAATTCAAGCCTTCCTTTGATGAGTTGAAGTCTGTTTCTGTTTGTATACTTGATGTGCTTGGTTGTTTTCCTTTTTTATATTTGATTTCATATATGTATATTTTATACAAGATTGCATTACAAATCAAATCTACACCCATGTCCTCCTCTCTACTCCCTACCCCACCAGAGCTTAGGCATTCTGCCAAACATGTTTTTCCTCTTTTTCTCAGTATTTCTCAAAATTCTTGATGCGGAAGTTGACTGTTTCTGGCAGAAACAGTTCTTTGACTTCAGTCAGTTCTTTGATGCAATCTTTTCTGTTGTTGTTGTTTTTTCCAATATGCATCACTCCCAAATACTTTGGCGAAAGCTCATGGAGCTTTGCACAAGAAATAGTTACAACTGGGCTGGAGAGATAGCCTAGCGGTTAAGAGCGCCGACCGCTCTTACAGAGGACCCGGGTTCGATCCCCAGCACCCACATGGCGGCTAAGAACCGTCTGAAACTCCAATTCCAGGAGAACTCCAGTTCCAGGGGAATCCGATACCCTCTTCTGACCTCCGCGGCGTTGCACGACACGGGTGCACAAACTTGCATGCAGACAGTACATTCATACACATACAGAAATAAATAAAATTAATAAAAAAAAAAAAAAAAAAAAATAATGTCTTACAACTAGGTAATTGTCACTACATCCACAGATGAGGATACATTCTGTATTGTTTTTTGAATGTGTGTTACTTCACTTTAACATAATATCGTCGAGTTCCATCCATTTACCTGCAAAGTTCATGATGTCATCTTTCTTTACTGCTGCATAGAACTCCATTGTATAGATGTACCACATTTTCTCTATCTACTCGTAAGTCGAGGGGCATCTGGGTTGGTTCCAGCTCCTTCCTATTGTGAAAAGAGCTTAAATAAACATGGCTGTGCATGCATCTTTGTGGTAAGATGAGTCTTGTGGGTATATACCCAGGAATGGTATGACTGGGTCAGGTGGCAAGCTCATTTTGAATCTTCCAAGGGTTCTCCACATAGCTTTCCATAGTGGTTGTATGAGTTTACATTCCCACCAGCAGTGGATGAGTGTTCACCTTTCCCCACAACTTCTCCAGCACTTGGAATCATTTATTTTCTTTTTCTTATGTGTATGAGTGTACTGTCTGAATGGAGATTGGTGCACCCATGTCGTGCAACAAAGCGGAGGTCAGAAGAGGGAGTCAGATTCCCCTGAAACTGGAGTAAAAGATGGTTTTTAGCTGCCATGTTGGTGCTGGGAATCAAACTCGGGTTCTCTGCAAGAGCACTTGGTGCTCTTAACCTGCTGGGCCATCTCTCCAGGCCATTTGTTTTCTTGATCCTAGCCAGTCTTATCAGAGTGAGATGATATCTTAAAGTGGTTTTAATTTGCATTTCCTTAATTATTAGCAATGCTGAACATTTTTAAAGATGTTTCTCAGCCATCTCTAATTCCTCACTTATGAAGTCTCTGATCAGCTCTTTCTTCATCTTTTGAGTGATTCATTTGTTGTCTTTCTTCTTTGTTTTTTTTTTTTTTTTGGTAGTTTATATATTCTGGAAATCAATGCTTTGTCAGATGTATCTGAGGTGAAGGTTTCCTCCACTCTGTGGGATTTCTCTTCACTTCCTTGATTGTTTCTTTTGATGTACAGAAGCTTTTGAGTTTAATGAGGTCCCATTTGTCAATTGTCAACCTTCATTCTTGCACAGCTGCTTTCTGGTTTAGGAAGTCTTTTCCTACACCTATGTTTTGTAGGCTGCTGCCAACTTTTTCTTCTATCACCTTCAGAGTTTTGGGTTTCACGTTGAGGTCTTTGATCCATCTGGAGTTGGCTTTTTTTTGGTCTTTTCGAGACAGGGTCTCCCTGTAGCCACAGCTGTCCTGGAATTCGCTCTGTAGACCAGGCTGGCCTTGAACTCCCAAAGATCCACCTGCCTCTGCCTCCCAAGTGCTAGGATTAAAGGTGTTGGAGTTGACTTTTGTACAGGTCAAGAGGTATGGGTTTAACTTTATTCTTCTACAAGCGGTGATCCAGTTTTGCCAATACCACTTGCTGAAGATGCTGTCTTTCCTCCATTGTGTCTTCTTGGCCCCCTTGTCAAGTATGAGGTGGCCGAAATTGTATGTGCTCAACTTTGGATCTTCAGTTTTGTTCCATTAGTCAACAGGTCTGTTTTTGTGCCAGTACCAAGCTGTTTTTATGATTACAGCCCTCTAGTATAGTTTGAAATCTGGTATAGAGATCCCCCCTGTATTGCTCTTTTCATTCAGGGTTCCTTTGGCTATTCAGGGTCTTTCATTTTTCCATACGAAATTAAGGACTTTTTTTTTCAAGCCTGTGAAAATACTCTTGGGGATTTCAATTGGAATCGTGTTGAATGTGTATATTAGTTTGGGTAGAATGGACATTTTTACTCTATTAATTTTCCCAATCCATGAACATGAGAGATCTTTCCATCTTCTGAAGTCTTCTTCAATTTCCTTATTCAGGGGTTTAATTTTTTTTGTGTGTGTGGGTTGCGTTGGCAGCACATATATTAAAATTGGAATGATACAGAGAAGATTAGCATGACCTCTGGCAAGGATGAAATACAAATTCATGAAGCGTTCCATATTAAAAAAATTTTGTAGAGATCTTTGGTGTCTTTGGTTAGGTTTGTTCCTAGGTATCTTATTCTTTTTGAGGCTATGGTGAGTGGGAAGGTCTCCTTGTATTCCTTCTTCAGTAGCTTGTTGGTGGTGTAAAGAAATGCTACTGATTTATCTAGGTTAGTTTTGTATCCTGCCACTTTACTGAAACTCTTAATCGTTTCTAGGAGCTTTCTGGTGGAGTTTTTAGCATCCCTTAGGTAAACAATCATATCATCAGCAAAAAGGGATAGCTTGACTTCCTCTTTTCCAGTTAGGACTCCTTTAACTTCCTTTTCTTGCATTATTGCCCTAGCAAGTGTTTCAAGCCCTATACTGAAGAGGAGTGGTGACAGGAGTCAGCCTTGCCAAGTTCCTACCTTTAAGGGGAATG
This sequence comes from Rhizomys pruinosus, assembly GCA_009823505.1. Classification (NCBI taxonomy): domain Eukaryota; kingdom Metazoa; phylum Chordata; class Mammalia; order Rodentia; family Spalacidae; genus Rhizomys; species Rhizomys pruinosus. Next base: position 1,340,215 of record VZQC01001366.1, read on the forward strand.
ATTGTGTCTTTTCTCCATTCAGGATGATGTTGGCTGTGGGTTTCCTGTATATGGCTTTGATTACACTGAAGAATGATCCCTCCAATCCAATTCCCTCTAGGACTTTAAGCATGAAGGGATGCTGGATTTTGTGAAAGGCTTTTTCTGAGTCAATTGAGATGATCGTGTGGTTTTTGCTTTCAGTCCATTTATGTGTTTTATATTTATCAATTTTCTTGAACCATCCCTGCATCTGTGGTATGAATCCAACTTGGTCATGATGGATGATCTTTTTGATGTGAGTCTGTATGCAGTTTGTAAGTATTTTGTTGAGTTATTTTTGCATCTGTGTTCATTAATGAGATAGATCTATATTCTCCTTTTTGTTGAATCTTTGCCTGGTTTTGTTATTAGAGTGATGCTGGCTTCATAGAAGGAATTTAGGAGATTTCCCTCTGCTTGAATCCTTCTGAATAATTTGTGTAATAATGGTTGTTAGTCTTTTTAAAATGTTTCATAGAATTCTGCTGTGAAACCATCTGGGCCTGGGCTGTTTTTAGTTGGGAGGTTTTTTTTTTTTTTTATTACATCTTCAATTTCTTCATATCTTATGGCTCTGTTTAAGAAGTTGATTTGTTCTTGGTTAAACTTTGGTGATTCCCAGGATTTCAGATATTCATCCATTTCTCCTAAGTTTTAAAACTTGGTAGAGTATAGGTTTTTGAAGTATTCCTGTATCATTTTCTGGATCTTTTCCTTGTCTGTTGTGATATTTCCCTTTTCATCATGGACTGTATTGATTTGGAGTTATTCCTTCTTTCTTTTGGTTAACTGGGCTAGAGGTCTGTCTATCTTGTTTATTCATTCAAAGAACCAACTTTTGGATTCATTAACTTTTTGTATTGTTTTCTTTGTTTCTATTTCATTGATTTCTGCTCTGATTTTTTTTTTTTTATTTCTTCCTGTCTGTTGCGTTTAGGGTTCATCTGTTGTTGCCTCTCAAGTGCTTTTAGCTGCAGTGTTAGATCATTCACTTGTGCTCTTTTAGTTTTACTGATGTAGGCACTCAGGGCTATAACCTTCCCTCTTATGACTGTTTTTAAAGTATACCACAGGTTTTGTTGTGTTGTATTATCATTGTCATTCAGTTACAGGCATGCTTTTATTTCTTTATTTCTTTCTTGACCCATTCATTATTCAGGCGTGTGTTTTTTAGTCTCCATGTGTTCTTGTAGATAGTAGGTCTTATCCTGGTGTTGATGTTGAGCATTACTGCACTGCGGTCTGATAGAGTGCATGAAATTATTTCAATCTTTCTGCATTTGTGGAGTGTTCTTCTGTGTCCAAGTATGTGGTCAATTTTGGAGAATGTTCCATGGGGTGCTGAATAGAAAGTGTATTCTCTGGTATTTGGGTGGAATATTTGGTAGATGTCTGTGAGGTCTATTTGGTGTATCATATTATTCAGTTCAGATGTCTCACTGTTTATTCTTTCTCTGGTTGACCTGTTCAAAGGGCTCAGTGGGGTATTGAAGTGCCCTACTATGATTGTACTGGGGTTAATCTGTGCCTTGACATCCTGGAGAATTGTCTTTTTTAAAGTTTGGTGCACCAGAGTTTGGTGCATATATATTCATAATTGTGAAATCTTCTTGGTGAATTGTTCCTTTGATAAAAATATAATGCCCTTCTTTGTCTCTTCTGATTTCTTTTACTTTGAAGTCTATTTTGTCTGATATTAAAATAGCAACACCTGCTTTCTTTTTGGTACCATTTGCTTGGAATAATTTTTCCATCCTTTCACTTTAAGGTGGTGCCAGTCCTTGAAGGTAAGATGTGTTTCTTGTAGACAGCATATCGATGGATTCTGTTTCCTAATCCAGTCTCCCAGTCTATGTCTTTTGATTAGGGAATTTAGTCCATTAATATTTAAGGTTATGACTGATAGGTTTGTGTTCCTTCCTTTTGCCTTATTATCCATTTGAGGTTTGGGTTTCAGTTTCTACTTCTGCAGTTATGCTTTTATTGATTTCTCTTTCTAGGTGCCTGGTGATGGTTGTTCCTTTCTTCTGTCCTTTGAATTGCTTCAAGAATTCCCTGAAGGGTTGGTTTTCCAGGCATGTATTCTTTCAACTTGTTTATGTCATGGAAGGTTTTTCTCTCTCCTTCAACTATAATTGACATTTTTGCTGGGTACAATACCCTGGGTTGGCATCTACTGTCCTTTAACACTGGGAATGCTTTGCTCCAGGTTTTTCTTGTTTTCATATTTTGCACTGAGAAGTCAGTTGTAATTCTGATAGGTTTCCCCTTACAGGTTACTTGTTTTTCTCTTGTGGCTTTAAGGATTTTGTCTTTGTTTTGGGTGTCTAGCATTTTAACTATGATGTGGCATGGAGAATTTCTTTTCTGATCTTGTCTGGAGTTCTATGTGCTTCTTGTATTTGTATTAGTTTGTCTTTTTTTAGTTTGGGGAAGTTTTCATCTATTATTCTGTTGAAGATCTGATCAATGCCATTCTCTTGGGATTCTTTTCCTTCCTCTATTCCTATGATGTGGAGGTTGATCTTTTCATGGTGTCCCACAGTTCCTGGTTGTTCCACTTTTGTGTATTTTTAAATTTTTCATACTCTTTCCTTGAGGTTTTTAGTTGTTCTGTGTTATCTTCCAGGTCTGATATTCTTTGTTCTGCTTCCTCCATTCTGCTTCTGAGGCTTTTTCCATTCCTTTCCTCTTGATTGGATGAGTGTTTGATTTCCTTTTTCATTTCCTCTTCTGATTTCTTTAGTATTTCTACTTCCTTTTGGAGCTTCTCAATCTCTTCCTGTAGCTCTTTGCTTTGCTTGTTGGTTTCCTTATCTTTTTCAGCATGGGATCTTTTCAGTGTTTCTACTTCCTTCCAGGGTTTGTCATTCTCTTTCTCTAGGTCCTTCTTGAGTTCTTCATTCTCTTTTCTTAGTTCTTTGATTTGCTCTTTATAATCTTGTAGTTCTTTAAGTATGTTCACAATTGTGTTTCTTATATCTGTGTCCTGGGCCATCCCCAGGGGGATCCCACTGTAGGACTCTTCCATAGGGTTGGTAGAGCTTGGTGCATGATTATCCTGCCCCTTTCCCCATGTTGTCTCTTCTTCGTGTTCCTGACATATGGGCTTCTCCTTGCCTGTATTCCAATGTGAGTCCCAAATGCCTCTTCACTGTGTTGAAGGCTTGCTTTGCTTGCCTCCTTCAGAGGCCTTCGTAATCCCAGTTGGCAGGTGGGGGGGGTGTGCTCTTTAGCCCATACCCCAGTACCCATGCTTCAGCTGGTCTTGGGAGATCTCAGATCACTATAATTTACATTTTTATTGGGTATAGTAACCTGGGTTGGCATCTATAGTCCTTTAACTCTGGGATTGCTTTGGTCCATGTTCTTCTTACTTTTTTTTTTAAGACTATTTATTTATTTATTTATTTATTTTCTCTTTTTGAGACAGGGTCTCCCTTTAGCCCCAGCTGGCCTGGACCTCACTCTGTAGACCAGGCTGGCCTTGAACTCACAAGGATCTGCCTGCCTCTGCCTCCCAAGTGCTAGGATTAAAGGGATGTGCCACCACTCCCGGCTCTTCTTGCTTTCATAGTTTGCACTGAGAAGTCAGCTGTCATTCTGATGGGTTTCCCCTTATATGTAACTTGTGCTTTTTCTCTTGTGACTTTCAGAATTTTGTCTTTGTTTTGGACATCTAGCATTTTAACTATGATATGGCATGGTGAGTTTATTTTCTGATCTTGTCTGTTTGGAGTTCTATGTGCTTCTTGTATGTGTATGGGTTTTTCTTTTTTAATTTTTTAAAAGATTTATTTATAAATTTTTATGCATATGAGTGTACCCTCCACATGTAGCTTTGTGCACCCATGTTGTGCAATGCCCAGAGGTCAGAAGAGGGTGTCAGATTCCCCTGGAACTGGAGTTAAAGTCAGTTCTTAGCTGCCATGTGGGTGCTGGGAATTGAACCTTGGTCCTCTGCAAGCGCAGTTGGTGCTCTTAACCACTGAGCCATCTCTCTAGCCCTGGGTTTGTCCTCTTTTTGTTTGGGGAAATTTTCATCTATTATTCTTTTGAAGATATGATCAGTACCATTCTCTTGGGGTTCTTCTCCTTCCTCTATCCCTATGATATGGAGGTTTGATCACTTCATAGTGTCCCACATTTCTTGGTTGCTCCACTTTTGTGTATTTTTAAATTTTTCATAATCTTTACTTGAGCTTTTTAGTTGTTCTGTGTTACCTTCCAGGTCTGATGTTCTTTGTTCTGCTTCCTCCATTCCATTTCTGAGGCTTTTTCCATTCCTTTTCTCTTGATTGGATGAGTGTTCTAGTTCCTTTTTCATTTCATCCTGTGATTTCTTTAGTATTTCCACTTCCTTTTTGAGCTTATCAATCTCCTTCTGCAGCTCCTTGCTTTGCTGGTTGGTTTCCTTTTTCTGTGTTTCCACTTCCTTTGGGAGTTTGTCAATTTCTCCCTCTAGTTCTTTCTGGTGATTGTCATTCTCTCCCTTTAGTTCTTTCCAAAGTTTGTCATTCTCTTCCTCTAGGTCCTTCTTGAGTTTTTCATTTTCTCTCCTTAGTTCTCTGACTTGTTCTTTATATTCTTTGATTTCTTTGAATATGCCTGCAATTGTTCCTCTAAGATCTGTGTCCCTGGTCATCCCCAGTGGGATCTCATTTTAGGACTCTCCCACAGGGTTGGTAGAGCTTGATGTGGAATTATCCTGCATCTTTCCCATGTTGTCCCTTCGTCGTCGTCGTCGTCGTTGTCGTCGTGTCCCTGGCATGTGGGTTTCCCTTTTTGCCTGTATTCTGATGCAAATCACAAATGCCTCTACACTGTCTTGAAGGCTTGCTTTGCTTGCCTCCTTCAGATGCTTTTTTTTTTTTTTCTGTCCTTGTTTATGGAGTGTTGACTTGTCTAGGTTTCATGCTTTCAATTTTGTTTATATATTGGAAGTGTAAAAAATCCACTTGGACATTCTCTCAGCAATTCTAGTTGGGGTGGGGACGGGGAGATATGCCTGGCTTACCCTGGGTACTCTGTGCTTCAGGTGGCCCTGGGAAATCCCAGTTGTAATCTTTGTGCATTTGGTTGTTTTCTTATTGGACCTGAAAATCTTGTTGGTATAGGTTTCGGGTTCTCTCTTTTGATTTTATACTGAAGAGACCAGATGGCTCCAGTCTAGCTTCTAGGGAATTCCTGCAGAGACTGAAGTCAGATGCCAAAAGATACTCTTAATCTTCCTCCTAATGTCTGGGCCCCTACTACCCAATAAGCAAAGTACAATTTGGGAAGCTTACCAGTGGATTGGGGGGGGGTGTCTCAGGCAGTTTGCAGAAGCCTAGCCCTGAAGCAATGGGAAGGGCTGCTGATGGTCCCAGTGTAGGGGCATGGGCGTGGCCCAATTTGCAATATTATGGCATCAAGAAGCTTAGAAGACAGTACAGAGATCTGGGGTGCTAAGTGAAAAAGTGGGCCTGTGCCCAAGGCTAGAAAGAGAACAGTATATTGGGTCAGGGAATTTGGAGTTGTTCAGGCTATAGAATAGTTAAGGCACAGTAGGAGGGGTCAGACTTACCAGGGAAGAAGACTGATCTCAGAAATCCAAGTGAAGATGGGAGAGCCTTGTCTCAGAAATCCAAAGGCAAGATGGGGGTGGAGACAGCCTGTGAAGGAACTAATTAGGTAGACTAGAAAATTGAGCTTGCCTGAGTACAAGGCATCAGGATATAATGGGCAGGTATGGGTAGGAGGGTAGTCCAGAGAAGTAGGATACTAAGAAACAACAACAAAAAGAAAAACCTCATTACGTTTTTATAGTAGCAGAAAAGAAAGTCATATATCAAGGAATTTTCCACATGCACTTGTGGAAGCATTAAGAAGCCAATTACAGGGGCTGTAGAGATGGCTCATCAGTTAAGAGCGCTGACTGCTCTTGCAGAGGACGTGGGTTCGATTCCCATCACCCACATGGAGGCTAAGAACTATCTTTAAGCCAGGCGTGGTGGTGCATGCCTTTAATCCTAGCACTCAGGAGGCAGAGGCAGGTAGATTTCTGTGAATTCAAGGCCAGCCTGCTCTACAGAGTGAGTTTCAGGTTAGATGGGGCTGCAAGGAGATCCTGTCTAAAAAAAAAAAAAAAAAAAAAAAAAAAAGGCAGTTACATCAACGTAGAGAAATTTCAGCTATAGGCCTCAGGTGTTATCCTATGACACTCAGTTTTTTAGGCTGGTCGAAATTCGGGTTTTGTAAAGTTAATACATCCCAACAAGTTTCAGTCTGTTGACCTCAGGATATTAGGCCTCACACAAAGGTGGATAAGGAACGACTATTTAGGAGCCAAAGATGGTCCAAGATATGTTGTAATTGGGTTTTGGACCTACACATATCAAACTCTGTAATCATTGAAGTTCTAATTGATCTTACAGAAGGTTCAGTTTGAAGATGCTTGTTTTTTTCCCCAGTAATTTTTGTTCACAGTTGCAATATAAAGATTCTTCAAACACCTGTGGTTAACTAGAAGACTAAGTTAAAAGGGAGCACTGTTGGGGTTGGAGAGGTGGCTCAGCATTTAGAGCATTAGCTGCTGTTGCAAAAGACCTGGGTTCAATTTTCAGCAACCACTGGGCAGCTAACAACCATCCATAACTCCAATTCAGGGGATCTGACGCCCTCTTCTGACCTCCGTGGGCACTGTACAATACAGTGCACTTACATACATGCAGGCACTACACTCATACTAAAAAAAAAAAATAGGGGACCACTTTTAGGCTAATATGATGACCTATTGGTGGCTCATTGAACAGTTCTTACCTCTGCCAATTAGGCATAATTATTTCATTGAGACACAGCCCTTCCAAAAATCCTAAATATGTTTTTCAGTTGAAGAAAAATAGAGAAGAAACTTTTTGTTATATAAAAAAAAATGACCTGCCCCACAAGTGACAATTTTTTTTTTTTTTTTGGATTTTTTGAGACAGAGTTTTCCTTTACTCCCAACTGACCTGGAGCTTGCTCTGTAGACCAGGCTAGCCTTGAACTCACAGAGATCCGCCTGCCTCTGCCTCCTGAGTGCTAGGATTAAAGGCGTGTGCCACCATGCCCTGCAAACTTTTAAACAGTGAGGAATTAATTTCTGGTGTTTCATGGATCCGCAACAGTATACCCCCAGCGGAATATATTCCGCTGAAGAGAAAGTCCTCATTTGCAGTCTTCAGGATTTCTCTAAAACTTGTTTCTTGATCCAGGTAAGAGCAGCTTCTCAAATGCACATTTACCTGGGACACCAAACTTGAGCCATGAAGAATGGAAAAGCCCTTTCATCCGTAAAATAGACACCTTTATGAAGGAGGCAGGACAGTTCACACGTGGAAAGACACACTTGGCTTCCTTTTATTTTTCTGGTTTCTCTTGTTTACATGGGGGGGAGCAGAAAAAGACTCGCTCAAATCTCTTTGCGCACGCGCAAAGGATGAACCAAGGAAAGCACGGCAGGCAGGCAGCAAGGCGATTCAGTAGGCGGGGCTGAGGGGGGATCCAGGGGCCTGCCTATGCCGGCGGGTCAGGGAGGTGATCCAAAGGGCGGGGTTTACTGGAATCTAGTGGGCGGGGCTAAGGTTTCAAGGGGGCGGGGCGATGTGGGCGGGGCTGGTGGGGATCGAGGGCCTGGGGTGAGCCGGCCTAGCAGCCATGGGACCCAGGGAGGGGGTCAGCGGGCGGGGCTGGTCCGGATCGAGGGGGCGGGGCTGGACAAGGTAGAACCGCCCTTTGACTCTGGGTAGGTAGTTTTAATTTCTTGCTCAGCCAGCGCTTCCTCTTTTCTGACCCAGGAAAGAAGTGGGGCGGACCTTTCGAGGCGGAAGTCGCGGTGCATTGTGGGTTCTCTCCGAGCAGTGGCTGGATCCTGAATGAAAGTGGCGTGCCGTGGCTGACGGGGCCCGGATCCAGCGGGTGGCTCTGGGATCCTGGCCGGTTCCTGTGCAGTGGACCGCTGTGCGGAGCGGAGGGCGAGGCACGGTGGAGGCTTCGGGGCGATCAGACATGGCTTACAACAAGATCCCGCCGCGCTGGCTTAACTGCCCGCGGCGCGGCCAGCCGGTGGCAGGTACCGGGAGGGGCTGTGGCACCGGCGGGAATCCCATACCGGGTCGGCCCGGAGGAACGCAGCGGGCTCGTGGGCGGTCTGTGGGGACTGTCCTGGGGCTTGTGCCACTTGTCAGGGTTCTTGTGAGGCCGGGAGTTGGGAACGGGAAGCCGGCCTGAGGCTTGGGTGGCCGGACTGAGGACCCAGACCCGCACTTTAGAGCTTTGTCAGAAATTTGTGATCGTCTTTGTCATTTTTTGAGACAGGATCTGTCTTGTAAACCTTCCGCTCAGGAGAGGGCTGTGGGTCTTGAGAAGAAGGAAAGCTAAGGGAGAGGGGAGGGGCGAGTTTGGGAACCCGGAGGACTTGGCTTTGTTGTAAAATGACGTTTGTGCGTGTTTTGATCTTGTTTGAGTTTGATATGGGCTAGCCATACCCTCCCCGCCCCCGAACATCCGAGCCTCCTCTTCCTCTAGAATAGGATTTACAGGGTTGTGCCTTTGCCGGGCGCGGTAAACTTAACATGTGACCACACACATATCCTAGAAATTACACTTGAAATTCCCGAGACAGTTTTCGGAAATAAAAGACTTTGTGGAGACATTGTAGATTGTAGCCTCCAGTTACCAGAAGCAAAGTTAAGATAGCAGCAACTTTGTCAACTGGGCCCAGGAGCCAAGAACATTTTTTTTTAAATAATAAAGTTGAAGAAGAAATACATGAATCATTTACATTGAATTTACATTGACAATGGAGTAAGTACTACTGCAGATCTTCAGTGCTAAGCCTACCAGCTTTTTTGAGTACTAACTTTAAACTGTGTAACTTTTTTCTTTTCCTGTATCTCTTTTTTTGTTGTTGTTGTTTTTTTTTCCTCTTTTGTAGACACTGTCTTCCTGTAGCCCCAGCTGGCCTTGAACTCACTATGTGGACCAGGGTGGCCTTGAATTCAGAGATCCTCCTGCCTCTCGAGGAGAGATGGCTCAGCATTTAAGAGCACTGGCACCTCTTGCAGAGGGCCCAGGTTCAAATCCTATCACCCATATGGCAGCTAACCACTGTCCATAACTCCAGTTCCAGGGGATCTGAGGCCCTTTTGTAACCTCCGCTGCATTGCTTGACAAGGGTGCATTTACATACATGCAGACAATACACATAAACACACATAAAATAGAAATAATAAACAAAATATTAAAAAAGAATTTTTTGTTTCTTTGTTTTTGAGACAGGGTCTCCCTGTAGCCCTAGCTGTCCTGGAGCTCACTATGTACTAGATTAGGCTGGTCCATCCAGCAGAGATCTGCCTGCCCCTGTCTCCCCGTGTACTGGGAATAAAGGTGTGCCCCACCATGCCCGGCCCAGAAGTAAGTTTTAAAATGAAGTTCAAATAAATTGAAAACTCATGTTCTTATCATGTATGTATTCCATTCAAAATTACATGAAGTTTTTTGGTTTTTTTGTTTGTTTGTTTGTTTGCTTTGAGGCAACATCTCTGTGTAGCCCCAGCTGGCCAGGAGCTTGCTATGTAGACCAGGCTGGCCTGGGATTCATATAAGGCCACCTACCTCTGTTTCCTGTGCATTGGGATTCATCACATGGGGCTAGAAATTTCTAATAAATGCAAATATTATATTCTCTCTCCCTCCCTCTCCCTCTCCCTCTCCCTCTCCCTCCCTCTCTCTCCCCCTCCCTCTTTCTCTCTTTCTCTCTCTCTGTATTGGTAGTTTTTTTTTTTTTCTCCACACGGGGTCCCATGAAGCCAACGCTAGCCTTGAACTACCTACTTGGTATGTAGTTGAGCATGACTTTGAACTTCTGATTTCTCCTGCTTCAGCCTCCTAAATGTTGGGGGTTAGTGTTGGGATCACAGGCATTGGTCCCCATGCCCAGCTGCTAATTTTTAAAGTGAGTTTGAGTTGCTAAGTTATGAATGTGTAGCTTTTCATTCTTACAGCATTTTAATTTGAAAAAGTGAAAAGTTTTGCCCCAAATTCTAGCACTTAGGAGACAGAGGCAGGTGAATCTCTGTGAGTTCCAGCTTAGCCTATATAAGTGAGTTCTAGTCCAGCTGGGCCTACAGAGAGATCCTGTCTCAAGAAAAAAACAAAAACAAAAACAATTTTTTTTTTTTCCTTTTTGGTCTTTTTTGAGACAGGGTTTCCCTGTAGCTCCAGCTGTCCTGGAACTCACTCTGTAGACCAGTCTGGCCTTGAATTCACAAAGATCCGCTTGCCTCTGCCTCCCAAGTGCTAGGATTAAAGGCGTGCACCACCATGCCTGGCAAAAACAAATTTAAAGCCAGGTACAGCACGTACATAGGTGCTAGGACTTAGGAGTCCAAGGCAGGAGCATTAAAAGTTTGAGACTAGCCTGGGCTGCTTAGGGAGATCCTTCCTCAAAAACAAAAAAGGCAAAAGCCCTACTCCTTGAGAAGAAGAGAATTTAAGCAAGTTGTAGGGTGAGAAAATAAACTTTCCTTATATTTTCATCATATTGATATGTATTTTCAGTTGTCATGAAACTTTTTTAAAGTGTGGGATTGTCTTCAGCCAAATTAATCATTCGATCATAAATCTTTAAAAATATTTATTTAGGGGCCAGAGAGATGGCTCAGTGTTTAAGAGCACTGCTTGCTCTTGCAGAGGATCCAGGTTCAAATCCCAGCAACCTTCAAACTGGAGTTACGGATGGTTGTTGGTGGCTAACAACCATCTGTAACTCTAGTTTGAGGGTATCCCACACCCTCTTCTGACCTCTATGGGCACTGCCTGACATGGGTATACCTACCTACATGTGCCCCGTACTCTCATACACAAAATAAAAAAAATAATAAATGTTTTAAAAATAAAAATATTTACTTAATTAAACTTAGGGCCTCACACATGCTAGGCAAGTGCTCTATTACTGACCTGTATTCCCAGTCTTTGTGTGTGCGTGTGTGTGTGTGTGTGTGTGTGCGCGCAGGTGACTGCACAGTGGCCAGAGGAAGACATTGGGTCGCACTGTGCCTGGAGCTAGGCTGGCTGCCAGTAAGCACCAGCCATTCTCTTGTCTTCACCCCCACTTTCTGGACTGACTTAACAAGTCTGTACACAACCACACCTGGTGTTTTTTTATGTGGGTTCTAAGGATTTGAAATCAGGTCCTCATGCTTGTGTAGCAAGCACACCCATGCCCTGAGCCATCTTTCTAGTACAAGCACACTCACCCCCTGAGCCATCTTTCTAGTACAAGCACACTCACCCCCTGAGCCATCTCTCTAGTACAAGCACACTCACCCCCTGAGCCATCTCTCTAGTACAAGCACACTCACGCCCTGAGCCATCTCTCTAGTACAAGTACACTCACCCCCTGAGCCATCTCTCTAGTACAAGCACACTCACCCCCTGAGCCATCTCTCTGGTACAAGTCTCTTTTTGAGAATCTTCCTATGTAGCCCAGAGTGGCCTTGAATTTGTTATCATTTTTTTTTTTTAGAGGATATTACTGGGTAGCCCAGGCTGTCTTCTTCCTTTAAATTTATTTTTTGACAATTTCATACATGTCTGTAATGTGTTTTGATCATATTTACTTCCCATTTCAACACTTTCCCATTCCCTCTGGAACACTTTCCCACACATCTTGCAGTCTTTTTGAAACTGCCTTCCATGTGCCGGAGTTATTTATTTTATTTTGTATTTTTATGTATATGAATGTTTGCCTGCATGTATATATATGCACCATATGGGTGCCTGGTGCCTGAAGAGGCCAGAAGAGGGTATTGAATTCCTTGGAACTGGAGTTACAGTTTTGAACTGCCCTGTGGGTGGGTGCTGGGAACTGAACCTGGTCCTCTGCAAGAGTAGAAACTGTTTTCAACTGCTGAGCCATCTCTCGAGCCCCTATCAATTTATTTTAAAAAAGGTTTACTACATTATTTTATGTGTGCATATGTGTATGTCTGTGCGTGTGTGTATGTGCGCGCACGCGCATACACATATGCATGCATTTACATTTTATTTTTTTTAATTTATTTATTTATTATTTTTGTATGTGTATAAATGTACTGTCTGCCTGTAGGTCTGTGCACCTGTGTCGTGCAATGCCGCGGAGGTCAGAAGAGGGTCTCGGATTCCCCTGGAGCTGGAGTTCTCCTGGAATTAGAGTTACAGACGGTTCTTAGCCGCCATGTGGGTGCTGGGGATCAAATCCCGGTCCTCTGCAAGAACAGTCAGTGCTCTTAACCGCTAGGCTATCTCTCCAGCCCCAATGTGCATGCATTTGAAGATCAAATGACTACTTGTGGGTTTCCTTCTATTATGAGGGTCCCAGGTATTGAATTTAGGTTGTCAGGCTTGGTGGCAAGTGCCTTTACCCACTGAGCCATCTCACCAGCCCCTGGGGTTATTTTTTAAATTAATTTTATTGTTAACATTATCGTTAGTATTATTTTGGTATTCTGAGGCAGTGTCTTACTATGTAGCCCAAACTGGCATGGACCTTGCTAGCTGGCCTGGACCTTGCTGTGTAGGTTGGTTTCAAACTCCCAATCCTGTCAGTTTCCTAAGTAGGTGGGATTACAGACATAGTCCACAATGCTCATCTCACATTCTTATTTTTATATTTTTTTCCTATTGTAGAAATAATCATTTTATTGTTATTATTATTATTATTATTGTCTTTTGAGACAGGGTCTCCCTTTAGTCTCAGCTGGCCTGGAGCTCACTATGTAGACCAGGCGGGCCCTGAACTCACAGAGATTTGCCTGCCTCTGCCTCCCAAGTGCTAGGATTAAGGGGGTGCTCCACCACGCCCAGCTTTGTGAAACAATCATTTAAAATGCATAGTTTTTGGATCTTTTTATTAACATATGCTGTAAATAAGTGCTCTTCACTTTTGCAGTTTTCTGTATTCTTCGTTTTGTACTGTAACCATATCGATTATATGATATGCAGTCCCCAGACTGGAGCCTCCTGAGCTGCTTAAAAGTGCCATGGGAGGGGCTGGAGAGATGGCCTAGCGGTTAAGAGCACCGACTGCTCTTACAGAGGACCCGGGTTCGATCCCCAGCACCCACATGGCGGCCGAGAACCGTCTGAAACTCCAATTCCAGGAGAACTCCAGCTCCAGGGGAATCCGAAACCCTCTTCTGACCTCCGCGGCGTTGCACGACACGGGTGCACAGACTTGCATGCAGGCAGTACATTCATACACATACANTTGGGAAGTTATCTATAAAGAAACTGAGCATTATATAAGCAAGGTGGAGACTACATATCGAAAAATTGTCTTTAGAAGTGGAATATGTACTAATAAAAGAGAAAAGTCAAATATTTCTTAAGTTCTAAATCAGCACATCTCAAGCTTCAAAGCTATGTTATGTGCCAGTACCCAATTAAAAACAGCACAGACGTGAGTTATGGGGAGGACTGGGAGAGGTTTGGGTGGGGTCCTGTCAGCATAATTCCCATATGCAACTTTTTCTTTTTAATTTTGGTCTTTCAAGACACATGGGCTGCCCAGTAGGCCCAACTGTCCTGGAGATTCACTCTGTAACCAGGCTGGCCTTGAACTCACAAAGATCCGCCTGCTCTGCCCTCCCAAGTGCTAGATGATTAAAGGCATGCGCCACACGCCCGGCTTCCCATGGCACTTTTTTATTTTTGTTTTTTTTTTTTTTTTTTTTTTTTATTTAATAATTTTATTTTATTTGTTGGGAAGTTATCTATAAAGAAACTAGCATTATATAAGCAAGGTGGGGACTACATATCTGAAAAGATTGTCTTAGAAGTGGAATATGTACTAATAATAAAAGAAAAGTCAAATAATTCTTAAGTTCTAAATCAGCACTCTCAAGTGCTTCAAAGCACTAGTTGGCCAGTCCCAATTAAAAACACACAGAACGGTGAGTATATGGGGAGACTGGGAGTGAGTTTGGTGGGTCTGCAGCCATAATTCCCATGTCAACTTTTCTTTTTAATTTTGGTCTTTCAAGACAGCTGTGCTCCAGTGCCCCAAGCTGTCCGCTGGAGATTAACTCTGTAGACCAGGCTGGCTTGAACTCACAAAGATCCGCCTGCCTCTGCCTCCCAAGTGCTAATGATTAAAGGCATGCCCACACGCCCGGCTTCCATGGCCTTTTTTATTTTTTTTTTTTTTTTTTTTTTTTTTTATTTAATAATTTTATTTTATTTGAAAATTATTAAAAAAAAAAAAAAAAAAAAAAAAGTGCCATGGGAAGCCGGGCGTGGTGGCGCATGCCTTTAATCCTAGCACTTGGGAGGCAGAGGCAGGCGGATCTTTGTGAGTTCAAGGCCAGCCTGGTCTACAGAGTGAATTCCAGGACAGCTGGGCCTACTGGGAGACCCTGTCTTGAAAAGACCAAAATAAAAAGAAAAGTGCCATGGGAATGCTGAAGACCTCCCCAAACTCCCTCCCAGTCTTCCCCAATAGTACTCACAGTCTGTGTGTTTTAATTGGGTACTGGCAAATACTAGTTTTTGAAGCATTGAGATGTGCTGATTAGAACTTAAGAAATTATTTTGACTTTTCTCTTTTATTAAAGTACATATTCCACTTTAAAGACAATATTTTCAGATATGTAGTTCACACCTTGCTTATATAATGCTAGTTTCTTTAATAGATAACTTCCCAAATTCAGAAGTTCCAATCAGCATTTGTTTATCTCTTGTCCATATCCCAGTCACAATGCATTATCCAGGCAGCTTTCCTGGATAACGTCTGCCATTTGTTGCTCTAAGCTCTTTCCATCTTGTGATGCTATCCTCTTAGAACTCTGTGACTTCTAAGGTTGATGTGGAAGAGTAGGGATGGATAACTTCTTAGGGTGGGTTAGGGTTAGCTTTGGTAGTGGTACAGCTCAGTGCTGCCTGTATACCATTGAATAGAATCCATTCACCCAACTCATCAACTGCAAGAGAAGCTGAGAAGTATAGTCCTTTGATGTGTCCCGGGAAAAGAATAAATGTAATTTGATGGATAGTTAGCATTATTTATATTGCAGTGGAGAAGACTTTCCAGAGGATGTATTGAGTATAGAAGGTCTAGGATGGCATTTAGAATTTGAGTACAGTATGAAAGAGGAAACAAAGGAATGGAGGAGGAACAGCTGGAAAGTGTTATGTGGGTGGTAGATACGTAATCTCAGCCATCAACAGGTAAAGGCAGTAGGATCACAACTTCCAGCCAGCCTGGGCTACATAGTGAGACTCTGTCTCAAAAAAACTAAAACTGGGTATATTAAAAACAAAACACAAGCCAAAACCCCACCAAGTTTTGTATCGTAGAAGCAAGGAAGGGGGTTTTGGGTATATGAAATGCTACTGAAATGTTAAGATATGGATGGTAGTTGTCAGCTGTAACAACTATTATCTCTATTTCCCAGGGTGTAATCACCTTTGGAAGGAAGGAAGCTTAAGGGGTCAGGGAGAGTTCTGATTTGACTGTGTTAAGGAGAGTTCAAAATTGGGTACAGTTACGGAGAAGTAAAGTCATGACAGTTTTGTCTACAAGTGTACAAATAAGTATTTGTATTTAACTTTTAAAAAATGTTTGGTGGACTGGCACTGTGGCTCAGTGGTAGAGCACTTGCCTAGTATGTATATAAGGGTGGGAATAAAAATTTCTTAGGAGTCAAAATGAAGCTCAATCAGGGAGAGTTTAGGTCTTGTTCTTTTCTGGTCATGTCTGGGTTTCTGTGTTGCCTGTGCTATGATTCTTGGATTTCTGTGTTGCCTGTGGAATAAGCGCACCTTTTGGAGTGGCTGCCTCTTCTAGTTTTACATGGAGGTCTAAGGAGCAGCTTTGAGGGTTCAGTCCCCAGATAGGAGAAAAACTGCCTCAACAGCAATAACACTGAAACAAACCAAATACAGAAGTACAATAAAAATCAATTAAGGACAGCGTATACAACCAATAGATAGGAAAATATGAAGCTAAAAATTGATAATAGGGCTGGTGAGATGCTCAGCAGGAAAAGGCGCTTGCCACCAATCCTCTTACATTTTTGTAGAGGGAGGAGGAAGGAGTTTAAAATTAAGAGATAAGAACCAGAGCCAGAGCAGCAACTGGCAAAGAAAATATACTTATCAAAGTAAGTATACAGCAGACATGGGACAGATACTCTATTACTCGTGTGGGGAGCGTCTGCCACCTAATGAATAGAGGTGGGACATTTTGTTCCCTTAGCCCTGCTGGAATGCCTCAGATGTCACTTGCTCTGGTGTCCTTGGATAATTTGAAAGCCGCCTTTTGATTCCTTGGGCTGAGCAGGGCAGTATCTCAAGGCTGTAAGACAGGTGTCTCCATAAACAGACTGCCTCAGTCCTTGGAGTGACCAGTTGATAAGGCTTTAGCAAGGCCAGACTGCCAGTTGAGGGCCAGTTAGCCATTTCAAGGGATTTATGACTCTGTAGCCTTCTTGGTGAAGTTTTTGGCTCTTCTGCTAGTCACATATTCTATCACTGACACCTTGAATTCTATCTCCTGGACCCAAGGAGAGAATCGACTCCCCTAAGTTGTGTACATATGCATATACATAAATAAATGTGATTAAAAATTAACACTGTGTGTGGTGGTGCACACCTGTAATCCTAGCTCTCGGGAGGCAGAGACAGGCTGATCTCTGTGAGTTCAAGGCCATCCTGGTCCACAGAGCAAATTCCAGGACAGCTGGGGCTACAGGGAGACCCCGTCTCCAAAAGACCAAAACAAACAAACAAAAAAAAACCAACCTTAGGCAGGCAGAGATAGGCTCACATGTAGCCAAATCAGCAACCTCAGGTCCCAGCGAGAGATGGTCTCAAAAAAAAAAACAAAAACAAAAAAAAACAGGTGATGTCTCCTGGGGAGAGACACCTCTGGTTTCCAACAGGTGTGCACATATGTGCATGTATGTGCACACGTATACACAATACTCACAGAAAAGTTCATTTTTCAAAAATAAGTGAGTTATTTTCTTTTTTTCTTGAATGTACTAAGGCTTGAACCTAGGCCCTCTGTTTGCTAGCCAAGTATTCTGTCATTAAGTTACATCTGCAGCCCTTACTATTATTAGTTTTTGAGGGATGTGGTCCAAGTTGACAAGACAGGCTTTGAACTCCCTCTTGTAGCCCAGATAGATTTTGATGTCTTAATCTTCCTGCCTCAGCTTCCCGAGTAGCTGGGATTCCTGGCCTTCACCCCAGGCCTAGCCCATTCTTTCATGTATTTCTGTCAGTTCAAGTAAGGTGACAAGTGAGAGTTGACTATTAGATTTAGCAGTTTGGACATTATTGGTGATTTTGAATGGTTTTGCTGAAAATAGAAATTTAAAAAATTGTCATTTCTTGATATCTTGATGAGTGACTCTGAACAGATGTAAGTCTTAGATATTTTATTGAAATCGTTTTATGTGGGCCATAGTGAGGTTGTGTGTTAGGGGCTCAGGTTCCGGACCTACTAGGATCACCTGGAGCATCCCACCACTGCTCTAGGCAGGACAATTTAAAGGAATTAAGCTTAAATTTACTTCCCAAATAAGTAGCATACAGCCAGTGAGAAACAGTTTGGGTAAATTTAATGAAAACTTATGCCTTGGCTCCTATATATGGGTATGTGTAATACAACTTAGGGATCAATAGGTCAAAACATAAAAATTTAAAAAAAACAAAAAGAGGGAGGTGGGAGGTGGGGTAGTATGGAAAACTCTGTGTTCTAATCCTATTGATAAATTTTCAATTTTGAGATCTTGAAACTAACAATGGGAGGAGAAATGTATGTTCCCACAGGTAAAAATCACCAATTTAAATGCCTGAAAATGTACAACTTTTGGTTGTGCAGGATGGACTAGGAAATGCCAGCAGAGAGGCTGACCCATCTGAACATTAAAGAAAGCGGAACCTTTCTTTAGACTGCCTGAGTCACAGACACTGAGCATCTCTCTGAATTCTATTGGGGTTAACTGTTTATAATGGGCCCTAATGAAGTTTACCTTCCAGATGCTGAGAAACCTTCCCACCTCTCCCCTTTAAGGGAAAAAGAAAAAGATGATGGTACTGAAATCATTCCCTAACTGTAAATTAGAGCCAACTGTTATAGTGGTAATTTCTTATAAAAACAGGTATAACTACCCTTTTTTAATTGACTGATAGGCATAGGAACTGTGAAAGGATAATTCTCTATCTAGAGCCAAATTCAATAGTAAAGTGTTTATAAGCTGTGTAATTAAGCAAAATATATTAGTACAGGAAAGCTCTGACATCAGCAATGAATTATTCTGCCTAGGAGATGTTGGCTAGGGGATTCAACCCCCCCCCCAAAAAAAAATTATAAAGGCCTTTTGCCTATAAATGGGATATATGCAAGGAGAAAGGCAGTAAGTCCCTGTTGTCGAAGACCTGGTGTATGCATGAAAAAATGTTATGAGATGTCACTTGCTAATGTACAACTGGCCTCTAAAATGCCAGAGAGCGTTACCAAAGGCCACTAAAGCAATACAGCAAAATATTGGTCTCCTTGAGACAAGCAAGACTCCTCTGTCAGTATCAGCTACACCTCAACTGCCTGGAGATACTGTGCAACAGTGGCAGCCATGTGTCTATATATATCCCAAATCTAATTGGCTATTAGCTCTCTCCTTGGAGGAATAACTTACAGCGGATGCCACAAGCTTATGTCGTCTAGTGGTTAGGAGATGTTATAAGCCACAATAAGAACTTGTCACCCTTTATAGAGAAACCACAGTTTGTGGATTAGCATACCATCCAAGCATCTGTGTCTGTGCTCCAGCTTAGCTTGACATAATGATTAGTACTGCTTAAATGCCTGTACATCCAATTGCTTGTGCTTTGTTAATATGACTAAAAAGGTATCACTGGATAAACTGTCAACCCGTGAAGGGAAACAACCTGAACAGACTAGAGTCCAAAATGACAACTCCAAAGAAAGTAGACTGTTTTCTTCTCACCCACTTGTGCCCCTTTCCCAAAGCCTAGGGAACAAATTGCAGAAGAGGAGGTGTGGTAGAATGTAAGGGCTGTGGAGAGATAGGGTGAATCATGAGACTACAGCAATATAGTCTGGACTCCTAATTGATCAACATGCCTGTGCATACAAGCTTCTCCAACTGGACTATGGGAACCATGGGTTGTTCAAAATTTGGACAAAGATACTTGCAAAATGCACCAATTACCTAATTGTATGGCAAACTGAGTAACATCAATGTTATCTGAAAACAACTGTGTTATTATATTGTAGAATCCCTTAAAAATAAACAAAAGATGCCATCAGAAAAAAAAAAATTGTTTTATGTGTATGACTGTTTCGCCTGCATGTTTCTAAGTGCACCCTAAGTGTTGTACATTGCCTGGATGCCAGAAGAGGGCTTCAAATCCCCTGGTACTGGAGTTAGAGATGGTTATTAGTTGCTATGTGGATGTTGGGACTTGAACCTCGGTCTCTGCAAGAGCAGCCAGTGCTCTTAACTACTGAGCCATCTTTCCAGCCCCAAGACTTAGATATTTTAGTTATTATTTTTTACTATGTTTGAAAATATAGACTAGTTTAAATGGTGCATTGGATTTCTGGTTTGGCCACAAAATTCCTGAGATAATTAATTTATAAAGAAGAAAGATTGGGCCTGGTGATGCACACCTATAATCAATCCCACCCACTCAGGATGCTGCGGCGGAAGATCTCAAAAAAAAAAAAATGGTTGGAGATGGTAGCTCAGTGGTACAGGGCTTGATTAGTATATACAGGAGGCCCTAACCTTGGTCCCTGGTACCACAAAAAGGAGGTGGGGAAGGAAGACTTGCCTTTTATTTATTTATTTTTCAGTTGGCCTTTTGCTATGTAGCCAGGTTGGTCTAGAACTGTGATTCTCCTGCCTCTGCCTACCGAGTGCTGGGACTACCATGTCCATTGAGGACAGACTAGTTTTTGGTTCATGATTTCAGAGGTTTCAGCTCATGGTTGCTTGACCAGAAGCACTTGGGCCTCTAGGAAGTCTGGACCTCATGCTAGGGAGGGTATAGTAGAGCAAATTTCTTTCCTCATGGAGGCCAGAAAGCAGAGAGGAAGGGTCTGAGGATACGCCTCCCAAGGGACTTCCTCTAAATAGACACCTCCTGCTAGACTTATGTTACCTACCAGTCGTCTTAAGTGAGGAATCCATGCATGAATGTATCTGTTGATTAGGTCAGAGCTTAGGTACCCAGTTACCTCCCTAATGCCTCACCTGTGAACACTGCTACATTGTGGAGTAAAGTTGTGTTGAGGAATGCCCATAATCCCCAGCACTGTGGAAGTGGAGGTGGAAGGATCAGGAGTTAGAAGTCATTCTCAGCTACATACTGAGTTTGAGGCATATCTGAGACCCTGCTTTAAAAAACAAAAACAAAAACTCCAAATGCCAAAATCTTACGATTGGGAATTTGAAATAACTGGTTTAAGCAGGATGTGTTGGCACCTACTGGTAATGACAGTTTTGGGGATATGAGGCGGGAGGAGCTTGGGCTGCAAAGACTATTTCTCACACACAGAAAAGATATAATTCACGTCATTATCAACTCTTTATAGATTCTTTGTGGAAGTTTCATTCATTAATTTTGTTTATTTAAAAATCTATAATTTTGTCTTTCAAAGTCTCAAGGTAGTATATTAAAACTTTTTTATTTGTATTTTATGTGTATGAATGTTTTGCCTGCATGTACGTTAAGTGCACCCATGCATGCAGTGCCTGCGGAGACCAAAAGAGGGCATTAGATCCCTTGGAACTGGAGTTCCCAATGGTTTTTAGCCACCATGTGGGTGCTAGGAACCGAGCTCAGGTCTACTGGAAGAGTAGCCAGTACTCTTAAAACTACTGAGCCAGGGGCTAGAGAGATGGCTCAGCGGTTAAGAGGACTGACTGCTCTTGTAGAGGACCCAGGTTTGAATCTCAGCACCCACATGGTGGCTAACAACCGTCTTAGGCCGGGTGTTGTGGAGGCAGTGGCAGGCGGATCTCTGATTTCGAGGCCAGCCTGGTCTACATAGCAAGCTCCAGGCCAGCTGGGACTAAAGGGAGACCCTGTCTCAAAAAGACAAAAAACAAAACAACAACAACAAAAAAGCAAAAAAAAAAAAACAAACCCAAACAAACCCTATTGAGCCATCTTTTCAGTCCCTAAGGAACTATCTTTTTAAAGTATTGTTTAGAATGAGTGTACTTTATGGAGAGTTGTGTTTGTAATTTTGTTTTCCCCTTTACAATATTTTAGTAGGGTGAGTCTGGGGATGTAGCTCAGTTGATAGAATACTTGCCTAGTGCACAGAAACCCTAGTTCCATAACTAGTACCACATAAAAAAGTGGCATGGTGTTGGTGCAGGAGAATCAGAAACTGGTCATTCTCAGCTACGTATTGAGTTTGAAGCCAGTTTGGGGCTCATGAGACCCCATCTTAATAAAAACAAAAAGCTATTTTAACAAAGTGACTTTGAAGTAGCCAAGAGTATAATTTTAGCCTTTAAATAATGAAAGGTATCATCCATGTTAATGTTTAGGAAGATTCTTACCTCTGAAGACAATGCTGGGACCAAGATATGATAGTCAGGTTGCTGAAGAAAATCGGTTCCATCCTAGTATGCTCTCCAATTACCTAAAGAGTCTAAAGGTAAGAAACAAACTCTGTTTTGTTATTAATTTAATATGTGTTCTCCTCTTGTCGTGTGTGTGTGTGTGTGTGTGTGTGTGTGTGTGTGTGTGTGTGTAATTTGTGTGTGTTCACATGGGTATTCGGGCCTGAAGACAACCTTGGGTATGATTCATCAGGTGATGTTTGATGTTTACCTTTTGTTTTGAGATAAAATCTCTCTTTTGCCCAGAATTTACCAGGTGGACTTGGCCAGCTGGTCCCAGGCTCGCTCTTTCCTTCCCCTTCCCCTTCTTCCCCTTCCCCTTCTTCCCCTTCCCCTTCCCCTTCCCCTTCTCCTTCCCCTTTCCCTTTCATTTTTGTAACAGGGTCTTAATGTGTAGCCCTGGCTGGCCTGGAACTCACTATGTAGACCAGGCTTGTCTAGAACTCACAGAGATTGCCTGCTTCTGCTTCCTGAGTGCTGGTATTAAAGACTGTAATCGACCACTCCTGGCCTCCATCCTGGTGGTTTTTTTTTTTTTTTTTTTTTTTTCTGTGGGTTCTGTAGAATGAACTCAAGGCAGTTACTTTATTGACTGTGACATCTCCCAACCTGTTTTTTTTTTTAAATATTTTGTTTGTTGTTTTTATTTATTTATTTATTTGGTATTTTTGAAACAGTCTTCCTTTAGTCCCAGCTGGTCTGGAGGTTGCTCTGTAGACCAGGCTGGCCTTGAACTCACAGAGATCCGCCTGCCTCTGCCCCCTGAGTGCTGGGATGAAATCTGTCCCAAGTTGTATACATCAATGAAAAGATAATTGTATAGACAAACCTGAGTTTGTCTAACTTTTTCCTTTGAAGAACATTTGGGTTATTTCTAGTTATTATAAAACTGCTATAAACTTTCATATTGGTTCTCTACTCCCTCCTAGTGCTATATCCACAGTTCTTAGTGTAAGCACTCTACTCCCTCCTAGTGCTATATCCACAGTTCTTAGTGTAAGCACTCGTGTGTTCCCAGCCTTCTATGTGTGTGTGTGTGTGTGTGTGTGTGTGTGTGTGTGTGTGTGTGTGTTTGTGTGTGTGTGATAGCCTGGTTATGTAGCTCAGGCTGACCTCCAACTTGCTATTGTTGAGATTGTCAGGTAACTTTGATCCTCCTGCTTCATCCTTCTCATTGCTGAGATTATAGACTTGTGTCACCACCATTCCCAGTGAACATATCTTTAACTCACCACCCCAATATTTGTTACTGCTTTATGTTCCTGATAGCCTTACTACTGTATAATATTTTAGTACACAGACTTGGTGTTAGGGTCCATTCTGTGCAAGGCTTATATGGGATAGAAAAGTAGCTTCTTAGGTGGGTGTGGTAGTGTGTCTTAATCCCAGCACTCAGGAGGCAGAGATAAGATCTCTTGAGTTCTCATCTAGTCTGGTCTACATTAAGAGTTTCAGGCTAGTGAGACTGTCTGAAAAACAAAAAAAGTAGCTTCTTATATTTTGAAATCTTGTCACTCATCTCTTTTGTCAGGGTAATTCTGAATCATTTGTTTATATTTTAGATTACTTAATATGCTTTTAATTTTATTCTCATTATCAGTGGTCACATTTGAAACCCTAGTTACATTTATAGAGTGTTAAATATTTCCCAAGTAGTATTAAAGCAGTCGAGTTTTTAATTAATTAAATTAATTAATTAGCTAATTAATTAATTAATGGTCTTTTTGAGACAGGGTGTCCCTGTAGCTCTGGCTGTCCTGGAACTCACTCAGTAGACCAGGCTGGCCTTGAATTCAGAGATCCATCTGCCTCTGCCTCCCAAGTGGTAGTTGAGGTTTTTTTTTTTTTTTTTCTTTTTTTTGCAGTTGAATTTTAATACCAGTTTGTCATATAAAGTTTTGTGTGACAATTATATATCTCTTTGTTTCAATTTCCTTATCTATAAAGAAGTATGTGGCATGTGTAGAACAGTGATTGGAGTAGAGAAAGGATTTCATTTAACAAACTAGAACTCTGTGGGGTATATAGTTATTTTCCTTATCTCATGAGCAGAGATTATTATGAAAGACATAAAAAATATGCCTATGTAGTATGTGCATATGCAAGTGTTTATAGAGACTCATCCATATGAACACATCTGTACAAACTCATCACAAGCACATTTATACATACAGGTATATAGGGCTTGTGTTAAGTTATACAGTTCAGTTTCTGTTCCTTTGTCTATAATCTTAATAATTCACATTTCTCTGCTTTTCATTTGCTTCTTATTTTGAGTTTGGAATCCTAACCCTGTCTCATTATCCTAAATCTTTATGTCTAGCACTACATAGTCTCTGAAAAAATCAGGAGAGCTAATGTTAGGAGTTGTAAGGTATCCCTCCAGCCTTGAGTCTAGGGGTTTGAGGCCAGCCTGGTGAACATTGTGGTACCCCATCAAAAAAAAAAAAAGTCATTGGAGCTCGCTACAAGACCTGGGGGGTTTTTGGCATGATAAAATGTTGTCATTTTTCTTCCATTAAGAATGGAGTTTAGTCATAATGTAAATGAGTCTCCCATAGGTAAGTCCACCATAGGTACTCAATACAAGCAACAAAAGAAGAGAAAAATGATTTATCAAGTGTAGGTTGTTTCTCGAGCGTTCTTTTTGGAGGGTGTGCCATAGAACATGAACTAACTCTTCCTTTGGGGCTTTCTCTCTCTCTCTCCTCCCCCTTCCCTTTCTTATTCTCTCTCTCCCTCCTTCCTTCTCTCTATTTTATTTTGTATTTCTCTTTAATTTTTAGGCCCAAATGGCTTGTTACATATTTTAAGGCTGGGTTGTAGTATGTTGAATGTAATTAATAGATATAAACACAGAGTGACTGTGGTGGCTGCTTGACCTGGGGTGAAGTGTGCCGGGAGCTAGAGCCGCAGTGTTTCAGACTAAGGCTGTCGTGCTTCAGGCTCTTGGATATAAAGCCATAGGTACAGAGAGAGCCAGGAAACAGTGGCAGCGTTTGCTTTTTGAGTTTACTTTTTACATTTTGAGAGTGGAGTTCAGTCAACTTGTTTTAGAATAAATGTAGTTACTAGTAAATTTTTTTTTTTTTAAGGTTAAAATGGGTTTGTTGGTGGATCTTACAAATACCTCAAGGTTCTATGACAGAAATGACATAGAAAAAGAAGGCATCAAATATATCAAACTTCAGTGTAAAGGGTAAGTTGTAAATTATGTGTTCAGGTTGAAACCTTTCATTGATGTTTGTAATCTTTTCCTCAAAATCCTTTTTCATGTTATCAGGCATGGAGAGTGCCCCACGACTGAGAACACAGAGACATTCATTCGTCTGTGTGAGCGGTTCAATGAAAGAAGCCCGCCTGAACTCATAGGTGTGTTTGGCTTTACCACTGTCCAATGTTTTACATTCAGGTTTCTTTTCTCTTGTTTGCAAGTGAGTTGATAGGAAACCTTTTTCTTTTTCTCTTAAATTTTCATGGTTTTTTGAAACAGTGTCTTACCATGTATCTCAGGGTGACTTTTATGTATTCCTCCCTTCATCTTCTGAGTGCTGGGATTACAAGTCTGGCCACCCTGCCCACCTCTTCTCTCTAAAATAATCACTGTTTATAAAAAGTAGGAAAGCCAGGCAGGCGTGGTGGCACACACCTTTAATCCTAGCACTTTGGAGGCAGAGGCAGGTGGATCTTTGTTAGTTCAAGGCCAGCCTGGTCTACAGAGCGAGTTTCAGACCAGCTGGGGCTATAGGGAGACCCTGTCTTGAAAAGACCAAAAAGAAAAAAAAGGAAAAGCTGGCTCATGGTGGCTCATGCTGGCAGTCCTAGCACATGGGAGATAGATGCAGGAAGACTGAGAGTTCAGGGTGTTTTCCACCTCTACTACATAGTAAGTTGAGACTAGTCTGAGATAGTGAAGTCTCTCAAAAACAGAAAAACTAAAAAGTTTAAAAACTGTTCGGATTTGAAAGTAAAGGCCTCCTTTTTATATGTTTTAATTGATTTATAATTTCAGAGTGGAATTTTCATCAGCCTGGCATGCATTCTTGAGGATGCATACTTTATTAGCAATATCAAACATTTGTGATGTAGCAAAATTTTTACTGAACTTTTGTCTATGTGTGTGAGGGGCTGCTGGGATGGAACCCAGATCATCTTTCAGACTGAGTGAGTGCTTGTCTACTGAGGTATTCCCTCAACTCTAATGTGAAACTTTTTATATTTTTAGGAAGAACTGTAATTTAATAGTCTTTATTTGAAATCCTTTGAACCAGTGTTTCTGAAATTAGTATCATGTATTAGCTCCCCTGGGACAGTACGCTTTTCTTGTATTAAAGATATTCCCAAACATACAGAAGTAAAATGAAAATCTATGTACTCATTGTCCATTTTAACCAATTACTATTTTGCTGTTCATCTTGCCCCTCAGTTTTTACTTTTTTAAATCATTATTATTATTATTATTATTATTTTGGTCTTTTTGAGACAAGGTCTCCCTATAGCCCCAGCTGGCCTGGAACTCGCTATGTAGACCAGGCTGGCCTTGAAGTCACAGAGCTCCATCTTCCTCTGCTTCCTGAATGCTGGAATTATATTGTTTTTAATCAGTTAATCGATTAATTGATATATGTGCATGTGGTGTATGTACATGGTTGTGTGAGTATATACAGGTGCCTCTGCACATGTGTGTTCTTGCTTGTGGTGGCTAGAGGTGTCTCTGTATGTAGCCCTACATCTTTCTTTTGCAGTGGTTTTAGTGTGTTAACATTTCATGAAGGCTTGCAAAATGTTGATTTAAAAAAACTTTTCTTATTTTTTTCATATTTTATCTGGAGTTCTATGGTAAAGAACTATTCCTTTTCTACAAGTTGGTTATCCTGAAGTATAATTTGTATTGGAAAAGTAATATTTGCCTCTTATTTTTTCTTTCTTTTAAAAAAATACCTATTTATTCTTTGATGATTTCATATGTATCCATCCGTCACTCCCACTCCCACTGCCGGGGGTGGGGGGGAACCTTGTCCCCAGTTCTTCCCCAATACTTCAGCTCCCTGTGTTTTTTGTTGTAATTCTCTGGGTCTAATTAGGGCTGTCTACTGGAGTGTTGTCTGGTCTTGTTGGCCTCACCTTGTACAGGTGACTTCAGCTGCTCAGAGTGTGAGCACCACCAGCAGGCATGTTTCCCAGCACTCTGCCATCCTCCAGTTCTTAGATTCTCTCTGTCCCTCTTTCTCCGTCTTCCCTGAGCGTTTGAAGGGGCGGGGGCAGGTAAGAGGGCAGGACACGCTTTTATTTTTTGATTTTTTTTTTTAAGGTAGGCGTTATTTTATCAGTCCTGACTGGTGGCTGATTAATTTATTTTTTCTGTGAAAGTATCCGTGAATTCTTGAAATTTTATTTTGATGTATTTTAATCAGTTGCAGTTAATATATATTCTGATGCCCAGATTGCTGTCCTTGGAAGGGAGCCCCTTCCAAGTTTGTTTTGCTATCTGTCTTGATGGTTGGTTCTTTGTTTTCTAACAGAAGTTGACTTTTTAGTGGGATGTGGTTATGTCCACTTTATAATCATAGCACGTGGGAAGTAAGGCAGGAGGATAAGGGGTTCAAGGCCTGCATTGGCTACTTAGTGAGTTGGAAGTAGTCTGGCCTGCATGAGACCTAGTCTAAAAAAAAAAAAATCAATTATTTTCTAGATTTAGAATCAAATCTTCAGAAAGATTGGTTGCTTTTAGTGGAAAAATAGTATTTAATTATAATCTAGGTGCTACACTCCTGTAATAAAATACATTAACATTTGTATAGTTAAACATGGATATTGATTTGCAGTAAGCAGAAAAATAGAATATAATTACTGTCACATGAGTTCAGGTCAGGTTTTTTTCCCTCAATGACTTTTCCAGATTTTTAAAAATCTTATAGGTAAGAGATTATAGGGATGGTGTACATTTATTTGCATGTTCAAAAACAAACTGTTTTGATTATGAGTTTGGCAAATTGGAAAGATAAGTAATATTAGCAAAGATACAGCTGATTTCTTTGTGGTACACTGTAACAGATATAAGGCTTCTAATTATTGTGTCTCTAGTCACACATAAACAACATATTTGTGAATATGTGTTTTTATGAGTAGCCAGTGATCATTTAAAGAACATTTCTTTAGGGTTTGGGGATATAGGTCAGTCAGTAAATTACTTGCTTTGCAAGTTGAGTTTGATCTCCAGAACACACAGTAAAAGCTAGGCATGATGGTGTGCCCTTGTAATCCCAGTGCTGAGAAGTCAGAGACAGGTCGATCCCCTTAGACCTTTTGGCCAGTCAGCCTAGCCTAATTGGTAAGCTCCTGGCCCTGAGAGATCCTGTCTTAAAAAACAAGGTGCGGAACGTTGAAGAAGACACCTGTGTTCTTCACATGCACATACACAACACAATTCACACATGTGCCATTGATCATAATGAGGGCTGGAAAATTGGATCCAAGATTTGTGGATTAGAGATGTATGTGGGTGTGTGTGGGTGTGCGGGTGTGTATACTGTCTTTTGATTTGTGTGCTTAAAACTGTCTCCTTATTTAAAACTAAAATTCTTGGAAAATTTTTAAAGATTTATTTTTATTTTAAATTATGTGTATGCATAGGGTTTTGTTGTACACAGGTGCCTGCAGACCAGCGGTGTCAGATTCCCTACAGCTGGGTACTGGGAACCAAACTCAGGTCCTCTGTAAGAGCAGCAAGTACATAACCTCTAATTTAATGCTAAGGAGCCATCTCTAATGAAAATTTTAATGAGGAATTTTAGAAAGTGGAGAGCTTTAAACCAATAAACCAATGCATATCACTGGGACTCTACCTAATGCTATGACTTAGATTCTAAACAAGTTAACAAGCTTTAAGTTTTAAGAAGTATTTCTAGTTTTTAAGATGTATGTATATGTGGTATAATTTTATGAAATGACTGAAATGTTTTGATAGCAAATTGGGATTTTAAAAAAAGTGTGGCCTCTGCAGTGAATAATTAAAATTTAATCCAAAGCTACTTTATTTTCTAGGTGTTCACTGCACCCATGGTTTCAATCGTACTGGTTTCCTCATATGTGCCTTTTTGGTGGAGAAAATGGATTGGAGGTATATAGTCTTGTTATAATGGTGAAGCTGTATGCAACAGTCAATGGAAATCTTACTGATATTTTAGTGGTAGCATTTTACATTGTCAAGGTTTTTGAACTCATGATTAAGGTCATGCTGGGGTGGGGACACAAGCCTTTAATCCCATCACTGGGGAGGCAGAGGCAGGGGAATCTCTGAGATTGAGGTCAGCCTGGTCTACATAGAGAGTACAGGCCAGCTAGAGCAACAGGGAGCCTCTGCATAAAAAAACAAAAAACAAAAAACCCAAAAAAACAAAAAAAAAAACAAAAAAAAAGAAAACAAGTAACAATAAAAAGCAAGTTATATCATTATTGAATAATAAAGTGTTATTCGTGAAGTCTGTTTTGGGATTCTCATATTAGGACCTTAGTTATATTGCTGACTGGATTTTCTTGTTGACTGCTGTAGGTTCAGTATTCATGCTTCTGAAGCCTTTTATGTCACAGGTCCTTTTCTGAAGACAAGCAGAGCACTTCCTTGTTTAGCATTTTACACACCCTCTGGTAGTTGTCTGCTGGATGGACTTCAGCTCTGCTCTGGCCATTTAGAATGCTTTGCACAGTAACATTGGCTTCTTTGCCAAAATCAGCCAATGTTCACCTCTCTTTCAAGATGTGTACTCTTGGTGCCTGCGTCTGTGGATAGTTTCTGGGAAGAAAAACAAATGAACAAACAAACAGTCTATTTTTATTTTTGTTCACTTTGCTATTCACGTTTTCTTGACTTCTGTTTTTCTTTTGTCACATTTTCTGTAGTATGCACTCAGAGCACCGTGGTTTTAGACTTAAGAAATTATGGCATCCCATATATTAAAACTGTTCTAGGATGAATTTCCCATTGATTGAAAGCCTTGAAGATGAAGAAGGGCCATTTTATAAATCTGTTACATGCTGTGTGGTACCTTGAGTATGAGTGAACTCTTGATAAGTCTACATAAATGGAGACTAGTGAGGAAATTGCATTGTTTATTTTCCATAGTATTGAAGCAGCAGTTGCTACTTTTGCCCAAGCCAGACCACCAGGAATCTATAAGGGTGATTATTTGAAGGAACTTTTTCGTCGCTATGGTGATATAGAGGAAGCACCACCACCACCTCTCTTGCCAGAGTGGTGTTACGAGGATGATGATGAAGATGATGAGGATGAAGATGGAAAAAAGGAATCAGAACCAGGGTCAAGTGCTTCCTTTGGCAAAAGGAGAAAAGAACGGTTAAAACTGGTAATGTTTAAAAGTACTGTAATATTCTCTTAAAAAATACTTTTTATAGTTGGGCATGGTGACACATGCCTTTAGTCCCAGCACTCAGAAGACAAGGGCAGGTGGATTTCTGGGAGATTGAGGCCAGCATGGTGTACACAGTGAGTTCCAGGGCAGCTGGGGCTACAGGAAGACTCTGTCTCAAAAAAAAAAAAAAAAAAAAGAAATAAAAATATTTTTTATTACATTTATTTATTCTGTGTGAGTGTGTGTGCCACAGCACACATGTGGAAGACATAGTACAACTTGTTGGAATTAGCTCTCACCTACCACCATGTGAATTCAGGTCATCAGAGTTGGCTGAAAGTGCCCTTATCTGCTGAGCAATTTCACTAGCCCCCCAATGCTATAATATTCTTTATAGTCTTGTATAAACTTATTGTGGTGAAGTGGGATTTAGGAAAATGGGATCTTGGCTTTTTAAAAAATTATTTATTTTATATATATGAGTGTATTGCCTGTATATATATAAATGCATCTATGTCATGGAATGTCTGCAGAGGTCAGAAGAGGGTGTCAGATCCCCTGGAACTGGAGTTATGGACAGTTTTTAGCTACCACATGGGGTGCTGGGAACCAAACCTGGGTCCTTTCTAAGAGCACCCAGTGTTCTTAACCGCTGAACCATCTCTCCAGTGCCCCTCTCCCCTTTCTTTCCTGTCCTTCCTCCTGCCCTTTCTTTCTCAGGGGCTCTCTGTGAAGCCCTGGCAGGTTTTAAACACTCAGTCCTTCTGTCTCAGTCTTCTGAGTGCTGGGATCATGGGTGTGTACCATCATGCCTGGATTTTGAGGACTAGCCAGGAATGCCTTACAAATAATTATTTGAAAGCCAGGCACGGTGGCACACACTTTTAATCCTCTGGACGCAGAGGCAGAAGCAGGTGGATCTCTATGAGATCAAGGCCAGCCTGTTCTAAGTGATTTTATTTTTTCAGGGGCACAGCAACGATGCCATGAATCAAGTGTGAGTATCAGAGGACAGCTTGTGGGAGTCATTTCTCTCCTATCATGTAGGTCCTGGTGATGTAAGTTAGGTCTTTGGGCTTGGTAGCAAGCACCTTTACCTACTCAGCCACCTTGTCATCCTAGAAGTTGGACTTTTTTTTTTCCAGTCTTTTCAAGACAGGGTCTCCTTGTAGCCACCCCAGCTTGTCTGGAACTTGCTCTGGCCTTGAACTCACAAAGATCCTCCTGCCTCTGCCCCCCAAGTGCTAGGATTAAAGGCATGTGCCACCATGCCCGGCGAAGTTGGACTTTTTAAGAAAATAGTTGCAGCTATGAAAAAAGTCATGTTTTTGTTTCTGTGTTTTTTGTTTTTTTTTTTTTTTATGTATATGAGTGTACTGTCTGCATGTAGGTTGGTGCACCCATGTTGTGCAATGCCGCAGAGGTCAGAAGAGGGCGTTGGCTTCCCCTGGAACTGGAGTTAAAGATGGTTCTTGGCTGCCATGAGGGTGCTGGGAATTGAACCTGGGTCCTCTGCAAGAGCAGTTGGTGCTCTTAACCGCTGAGCCATCTTTCCAGCTCCCTGTTTTTGTTTCTTATGTTAACTGAAGAACTATTAAATAGTAGATTGAGGTTTGTTAATAAATTGCTAATTACATTTAGTATTAATAAATTTAATTAATTACCTAATAACTGGTGAGAATTTATAGTGAATTTACAAAATGGTCACAGAGTTAATGTAGCTTTTATGTGACATGAAGTGTTCTCCCCTGCCATTATTTTCCTCTTTCTGTACTACAGGACTGAGAAGACTGTTGCTTTTTCTCCAGGACACTTTTATTAATCTTACAGAAATAAAAAAATTGTAAAAAATACTAGGAGTTGGGCTGGGGATGTAGCTCTGTTGGGAGAGTATCTATCTGTTTAATAGGCATGAAACCCAGGGCTCAATCCCTAGTACTGTGTAAATGGGGCATGGTGGTGCATGCCTATAGTATTAGCACCCAGGAATATCAGAAAGAAGTTCAGGTCTATCCTTGGTTAACATAATGAGTTGGAGCAATCCTGGGATTCATGAGACCATGTGTTTAAAAAAAAAAAGAAAAGAAGTTATCACCTTTTCTTAGGACACAATACATCTGTTGAAAGGGACTAGTGTTGTATACAGACCTGTTTGATGGCATTAGTTTTGTAAGAGAATTGAAATTTTACATTTTTTCCCTCTCTTTTCCTTTTTTGGGGGGGTTCCTGAGTTAATTAAGTCCTATCCCACCATTCCTGGATTTTCAAATACATCCATTAAAAGCAAATGCATCCATTAAAAGCAGCATTAATCATGAGCATATATGCTGAATACATTAAATTTTTTTTAATCTATTATTTTTTGTGTGTATGAGTGTACTGTCTGCATGTAGGTTGGTGCACCCGTGTTGTACAATGCCGTGGAAGTCAGAAGAGGGCATTGGATTCCCCTGGAACTGGAGTTAAAGATGGTTCTTAGTTGCCATGTGGGTGCTGGGAATTGAACCTGGGTCCTCTGCAAGAGCAGTTGGTGCTCTTAACCGCTGAGCCCTCTCTCTAGCCCCAATACATTTTAAATATACTGTTTGATTATTTGATTTTAAAAGTTACTAATTTGCACAATAAGGTATGATTTACAGGTTGGAAAGGACCTTAAAAATTATATCTCTTGGGGCTGGAGAGATGGCTCAGTAGTTAAGAGTACTTAGTGCTCTTTGAGAGGACCTGAGTTCAGTTCCTAGCACCTATATGGTAGTTAACACCCATCCTTAACTCTGGTTCCCGGGAATCTGATGCCTTCTGGTTTCTGTGGGTACCAGGCACACATGTGGTACCTTTACATATGTTGCTAGCAAAATACTCCTACACATGAAATAACAAAAAATTACATCTCTTTTGTATTATCAAGGGATTAGGGATGTAGCTTATTGGTAAACTGCTTGCCTAATATGGGTAAAACCCATGAGTGTTTTTCTTTTCTTTTGGAAGCCACAATTGGTATTTTATTTATTTATTTATTTATTTATTTATTTATTTATTTATTTATTTATTTAATTTGAGGCAGGGTCTCCCTATAGCCCCAGCTGGCCTGGAACTCACTCTGTAGACCAGGCTGGCCTTGAACTCACAGAGATCTGCCTGCTTCTGCCTCCCAGGTGCTAGGATTAAAGGTGTATGCCACTGCATCCACCATATCTGGCTTAAAGACGGTTCTTAGCTGCCATGTGGGTGCTTGGGATCGAACCCAGGTCCTCTGCAAGAGCAGTCTCCGCACTTAACCTCTGAGCCATCTCTCCAGCCCTCACAATTGGCATTTTGTTAAATGTATGTATATTTAAAAAGAAGTTTACTTTTTCTTTTTTTTTTTTAAAGAAATGTATTTATAATTTATATAGTGCATGTTATCAGTACATGACTATAAAAATATGAAAATCATACTTCTTAAGCTAGCATCTCTGAATTGTCCATTTCATATTTATTTTCAGCCTTTTAGCCATATTAGATTCTAATATAAAGCTAAAAACAGGAATGCATATGGCAAAAGGTTTATCAATATATTTGCTATTTCCTAAGGAAGTAGACAATCATTTTTCTTGGAAGAAAATAAAAGGATATCATCTCACTCCCAATTCCATTGGCTCGCTTGGGTGCCGGGGCGCGGGCTAAGCCAGGCATATCCTCCCCCCCCGCCCCCCGCCAACAATTGGATTTGAGGAAGAGAGAGTATCCAGTGGACTGGATTAGGAGAACTCTCAGAAGAGGGAGGGAAGAGTGACTTAGACTTTCAATATCCAATCTACAAACATAAGTGAAAGCCTGAAAACCAACACTCCATAAAGAAGGAGGGGGAGAGGAAGAAAAAAGCACAAAAAGGAGGTAAGCAAAACAAAAGAAGCTTTCACCCTTCAACACACTGAAAAGGAATTTGTGATTTGAATCACAAAATGGAAATCCACATGCCAGGGACACGACGAAGGGACAACATGGGAAAGGTGCAGGATAATTCCACACCAAGCTCTACCAACCCTGTAGGAGATAGATATAGTGGGATCCCCTTGGAGGTGACCCCAGAAACAGACCTTAGAGGAATAATTGCAGAGCTATGCAGAGAAATTAAAGAGCATAAAGAAGAATTCAGAGAACTAAAGGAAGGGATTGACAAACTCCAGAAAGAACTAGAGAGAGAAAAAAACAAACACCTTAAGGAAGTAGAAATACTTTTTCTTTTAGATGTCTTAAGTATTTTGCTTGCATGTATATAAGTGCATCTGTGTGTGCAATGCCAGTAGAAGCCAGCAGAGGGCATCAGGTCTTCTGGAACTGGAATTATTGACACTTTTTAGCTGCCATGTGGGTGCTGGGATTTGAATTCAGGTCCTTTGCAAGAGCAGCCAATGCTCCTAACTGCTGAGCCATCTCTACAGCCCTTTTTAAAGATATTTTAATACAGACTTTAAGCACAAGGGTTAAGGAGAGGTGCTCAGGCAAATAGTTTTATAAGGATATTGACATCACTTTAGTTTTCTCAGTAATTAAATATCTTACCAGTCAGGTTTTTCCTTTTCTTTCATTTTTTTTCATCTTTTTTAAATTATTTTTTTATGTGTATGAATGTACTTTCTGCTTGTAGGTTGGTGCAACTGTGTCATGCAATGCCACGCAGGTCAGAAGAGGTTGTCAGATTCCCCTGGAACTGGAGTTAAAGATGATTCTTAGCCACCATGTGGGTGCTGGGAATCAAACCTGGGTCCTCTGCAAAAGCAGTTTGTGCTCTTAACTGCTGAGCCATCTCTCTAGCCCCTTTTTTGTCTTTTTAAGACAGGGTTTCCCTGTAGTGCCAGCTGTCCTGGAACTCATGTAGACCAGGCTGGCCTTGAACTCACAGAGATCCACCTGCCTCTGCCTCCTGAGATTAAAGGCGTGCACTGCCACACCTGGCTCATAATATTAATATATATGTATATATATATATATGTATATATATACATGTATATGTATATATATTATGTATACATATATATTAGTATAATACATATATGTACATATGCATTATACTAATATATATAAGTATATATATGTATATATATATATATATATATATAAGTATTTAATTGTAGAAATGGACTTTTTTTTTTAAGGACAGGGTCTCAATAAATAGTTTTAGCTGGCTTCAAACTTAGGTAGCCCATGCTGACCTTGAATATCCTTCTCAGTTAAGAACGCCGACTGCTTTTCAGAGGACCTGGGTTCGATCCCCAGCACCCACATGGCAGCTGAGAACCGTCTTTAACTCCAGTTCCAAGGGAATCTGACACCCTCTTCTGACCTCCGTGGCATTGCACGACACGGGTGCACAAACCTACGTGCATACAATACATTCATACACATAAAAAAATAAATAAAATTTTAAAAAAGTGCTGTTTGTTGGAGAGACTTAGGACTGTTACAGACTTGACAATGATACCTGTGGATTAAATGTGTTCTTCCTGCTGGGTGTGGTGGCACAGGCCTTTAATCCCAGCACTCAGGAGGCACAGACAGGAGAATCTCTGTGAGTTCAAGGCCAGCCTGGTCTACAGAGTGAGTTCCAGGCCAGCTGGGGTTTATAGGGAGACCCTGTCTGAACACCCCCTCCCCCAAAAAAGTGTTTTTCTCTTCTCTCTTCCCAAAGTCTTTGCCTTGTCAAACTTTGCAACTTGTAGATCATATTTTTATTCTTTAATGACATTAACAACTAGAGTTATTGCATATTTTCCTTGATAATGCTGCCAGCCCTCTGATTTGTCTGACACTAATTTAGCATAAGACTAGACTAATCTTTTAGTCAATAAAATTTCTGGAGTGTTCTTTATGTCATATATAAATTTCTCCTTTTCTTCTTTATGATATTTTAACAAAGTACTTTTTAGGAGATAAAATGAAATTTCTTAATTAAATATGGGTGTCAGGCCAGGCATAGTGGTTTATGCCTTTAATCTCAGTACTCCGGAGGCAGAGGTAGGTGAATGTCTATGAGTTCCATGCCAGCCTGGTCTACATGGCAAGTTCCAGGCCAGCCAGGCTGGGATGCAGAATTCTGGGTTAGTCCTTGCTAGAGTGAGACCTGCTTAAGAAACAAAAAAACCCCCAAACCAACAAGAACAAAACCCATACAAAAACCAACCAACAAACAAAAATAGAATTTAATTAAGAGCTGAGTGTAGTTGTTTACATCTGTTATTCTAGAACTCTGGAGGCTCAGTTAAGAGGATCCCTGAGAATTGGAGGCCAGACTGAGCTATAGAATGAGACCCTGACTCCCTCCAACCGTCCATGAATTTAAAGAAAAAATTGAGTGATAAGTCATACTTAGGTCTTTGCTGCCAAGTCCTATGATTAGAGCTTAGCAACTTTATCTACTGTTATATTCCAGTTTAAAAAGGTACAGACTATGGGAGTTTATTGCCTTAAAATTCCTACTGTACTGATAATGCCCTGTAGCTTCTTACTGTGTAGGCCTGAATCCAAATTTTGTTATTCCCTGATTTTTTTTTTTAGACAGGATCTCCCTATAGCTAGAATTTGTTATGTAGACCAGGCTAGCCTTGAACTCACAGAGATCCTCTGCATCCTGAGAGCTGGGTTTAAAGGCATGTGCTCCGAAGCCTGTTTACTGTTTTTTTTTTTTTTTGTCTTTGAGACAGGGCGTCCCTTTAGTCCCAGCTGCCTAGAACTCGCTATGTAGACCAGGCTGGCCTTGAACTCAGGGATCCGGCTGCCTCTGCCTCACAACTGCTGGGATTAAAGACATGTGCCACCAGGCCTGGCTGTTTACTGTTTTTAACGGAGCAGGGTTGGAGATTTTATTAAATATATTTTACTATAGGCTTAAGCATGAAGGTTAGGCTAAAAGGTGCTCAGAAGAAAGTTAGATATATCCATGTGTACTACATAGGGGCTCCTCAAGGGAGAGTTGTTGTTATTTAGCCCTTGAATACATTAAAAAAAATATGCTTCTATGCTTCATTTGTTCATTAAAAAATTTTTTTTATTTATTATTTTTTTTTTATGTGTATGAGTGTATTGTCTGCATGTAGGTTGGTGCACCCGTGTCATGCAATGCCTCGGAGGTCAGAAGAGGGCGTCGGATTCCCCTGGAACTGGAGTTAAAGACGGTTCTTAGCTGCCATGTGGGTGCTGGGAATCAAACCTGGGTCCTCTGCAAGAGCAGTCGGCGCTCTCAACCACTGAGCCATCTCTCCAGCCCCTCATTTGTTCGTTTTTGAAGTAAATAGAATATAGTCTTTTGTTGGCATCTTTTCAGAGTTCCATGGATGAGTGAATGTAAAATGCTCTGTTTGGCTCTCAGAAAATGTAGATAACTTGTTTAATTCTTGAGAATTGCCTATAGAGTGCTTTGAACACATGATGTAGACCGTGGGCTATGTGTGTTAAATTGACAGTGCTGGCATGAGGAGGAGCAAGGTTATAAGCCCAGGGAATTTTATAGATGTTCCTGGAGTATAGTATACCTTTTCTTTCTTTTTCTTTTTCTTTTTCTTTTTTTTTTTTTGGTCTTTTTCGAGATAGGGTCTCCCTGTAGCCCCAGCTGTCCTGGAACTCACTCTGTAGACCAGGCTGGCCTTGAACTCATAGAGATCTGCCTGCCTCTGCCTCCCAAGNAAGAGCAGTTGGTGCTCTTAAACACAGAGCCATCTCTCTAGCCCTCAGAGCTTTTCTTTTTTTGTTGTCTTTTTTGAGACAGGGTCTCCCTGGAACTCTGGCCGTCCTGGAACTCACTCTGTAGACCAGGCTGGCCTTGAACTCATAGAGATCTGCCTGCCTCTGCCTCCCAAGTGCTAGGATTAAAGGCATGCGCCACCACGCCCGGCTTCTTTTTCTTTTTGATACAGGGTCTTACTGTATATCCTAGGCCAGCCTCAGACTTGCCATTCTGCTGCCTGAGTCTCCTGAATGGTTGGTTTTAAGTGTATACTACTATAGCTGGGTGGAACACACCATTCATAGTTCATGTATTATTTTGTAGGTTTGTGAAAATAAACTAATTATTCTTTGTAAATGCTTTTGCCTTCTAATGAATATTTCTACTCTTTTTTTTTTTTTTTAGGGTGCTATTTTCTTGGAAGGTGTAACTGTTAAAGGTGTAACCCAAGTAACAACTCAACCAAAGTTAGGAGAGGTACAGCAAAAATGTCATCAGTTCTGTGGCTGGGAAGGGTAAGGAATATTTTCAAGTTTTAAATAAAACTCATTCTTACTATGTGACACTTAAAAATTAATGCAGACATTAATGTATCTTTTTTGCCCCTTAAAATTACTGTATTTAAATAGAGTCCTTAAAAAGATGTCAAATTTTAAAAAATTTTAATCTGTAATAACTCGAGTCAAACAACATGACTCATATCCTCAAGAACAGAGAAATACTTGAAGTTCTGCTTTTATATCTTTGTTTCTGTTGATGAAGGTTAAATGTTTGGGCTGATCTTACCAGTTTATTTGGGGACATTTGGTGAAACTTGAATATGACCATATTTAGTTTTTCTGTAATCACGAGTCTAGAAAAAGTCAGTTTTAAATATATTCTGCCAGTATTCCTTGACAATATCAGAAATTTCATGGGAGACAGTTCTGGAGAGAGTTAGTTCATTGAGCTTAGCTATTGCTTTCAGGTTTTCTTCTATGACAGAAAATTATAATGTAGATTGCACATGAGGAAATGGGATTCTTTGTTTAAAATTTTATGATTATAGGGTCAGTGACATGGCTCAGTGGGTAAAAGTCTGATAGCTCAGGTTCAATCCTTGGAACTCACAGTGGAAAGAGAACAGTTTCCTGCAAGTTATCCTCTGACCTCCACATACATGGGCCTGCATTCATATATACATTTGCATACAAATATACATACACATGGATACACCATATGCTCACACAAAAAAATTTTCTGTTACAAATAACTTTTTTGTTTTTTGAGACATGGTCTCCCTGTAGCCCTAACTGTCCTGGAACTCACTATGTAGACCAGGCTTTGAACTCACAGAGATCAGCTGTCCTCTGCCTCCCAATTGCTGGGATTAAAGGCGTGCACCTCCTCGCCCGACACAAAGCACTTTTAATTACTGGAATATTAGAAATAATTTTAGTTATAAATTAGTTAGAAATAATTTTAATTATAAAAGATGAAGATAATGATACTTTTATTTAATTTTTATTTTATGTGTTTGAGTGTTTTGCCTACATGTATACAAGTGCTCTTGGGCATATTAGTGCCTTTGGAGGACAGAAGAAGGTGTTAGATCCCCTGGAACTGGAATTATAGATGTTGTTAGTCCCCATGTGAGTGCTGGGAACTGAACCTGGGTCCTCTGCAAGAGCAGCCAGTGCTGTTAGCCACTGAGCCATCTCTCCAGCCTACATTTCATGGCCTACATTTCTCTTGTTTTGTCACTTTGGGTATCTTGGAGTAAAAATTTGCCAACCTGAAAAGTTATGTCATGACAGAAAAATATGGAGTTTAGTATAATGTAAGATATTTTAAGCTTTTTCCTAAAGTAAGACATAACATCCCTACTCTACTATTTAGATCACGCATACTAATTTTGTGTTTGTGTTTGTGTGTAGGTACTCAGCCTGCATGTGCATGTGTGGGAGGCCAGAGGTCAATGTGAGCTGTCTTCCTCTATTGCTCTTCACCTTACTTGAGACAAGGTCTATTACTGAATTTGGAGCTTACTGATTGGCTTGACTGTCAGGCCAGCAAATCTCTAGTATTCTCCTGCTTCCACCTCCTCAGCACTGGAATTATAGGCACCTT
This sequence comes from Rhizomys pruinosus, assembly GCA_009823505.1. NCBI lineage: Eukaryota > Metazoa > Chordata > Mammalia > Rodentia > Spalacidae > Rhizomys > Rhizomys pruinosus. The sequence continues at coordinate 1,380,087 of VZQC01001366.1, forward strand.
CTGCAGGGCCTCATGCTCTTTTAGCAAACATTTTAGCCACTGAGCCATCTCCTCAGCTGTGAATAATATTTTTAAATTAACTCACTAAATTACATAACAGTGGCAGTTTAGTACCTTGTAAACTTATATTCAAGACAATGACAATCTTTTTTAGCATTTTTGTGAAAGCTGATGTTATTCCAGTTGAAATTAATCTCAATGATAGGAAGAACATTGTAATCGACATGTGACTCATCTGAGATTGGTTTAAGACATGGATTACTTTATATGGATTGTAACTATGATAATAATAGTGTTCTCTTTTAAGGTCTGGGTTCCCTGGAGCACAGCCTGTTTCCATGGATAAGCAAAATATTAAACTGTTAGAGCAGAAGCCATATAAAGTAAGCTGGAAAGCAGATGGTACTCGGTAAGTTATATTAAAAAAATTTACAAATAACTTTAAGCTTGAAGAATATAATGTTATTAGGGAAAGTTTGCACTCTTGGGCGTGTGAATTTCTGACTTGAATAGCAAGATAAACATGTTTCAGAAATTACATAGCTTTTGTTTCATTGGTATTGTAAGCTATATAATGTAGTTTTATCCCATTCTGCTAAATTTTTGGTTTCCGAGTTCTGTTACTTTTATATAAATTTATATGAATTGTTTTAAAATTCATATTTTTACATGTGTTCCCTTTATGCATGTAAGTGCATCATGTGGGTACAATGTCCACAGCGGCCAGAAGAGGGTGCAGATCCTGTGGAATTGGAGTTATGGTTATTTGTTAGCTGGTGTGTGGATGCTGGGAACCTACATGGTCTTTACACTGAGACTTTTCTTTTTTTTTCTTTTCTTTTCTTTTCTTTTCTTTTCTTTTCTTTTCTTTTCTTTTCTTTTCTTTTCTTTTCTTTTCTTTTCTTTTCTTTTCTTTTCTTTTCTTT
>VZQC01001366.1:1381264-1409711 GCA_009823505.1 Rhizomys pruinosus
TTTTTTTTTTTTTTTTTGAGGAGTTTTACTTTGTAGCCTGGGCTAACTGGAACTTACTGTGAACTTACAGTGTTCCTGCCTCAGTCTCCCAAGTATAGGGATTATAAGTGTGAGCCATCATAACCTGGTTTATACTGAATGTGTAGAAGGAACTTGATTTCCCTCTTACCTCAGCTTCCTGACTATTAGGATTACAGGCATACACCACCATGCCTGATTTGGGATCTCTTTTTATTATCCTTCATAATTTACTGGCCAGTTGTATCTAGCCTTGTCCCACTTTATTATATAAACAAATGTATTTCAATATAACTTTATTTAGGGGATTGAGGATGTAGTCTAGTTGGTAGAATGCCAATCTAGTAGCATGTAGGAGACCCTGAATTTAATCTCTAGCACTAAATAAAACTAGGTATGATGAGTCATTGTAATCCCAGCATTTTGGAAGGTGGAGGCAGGAAGAACAGACATTCAAGGTTATCTTCAACTACATAGCAAATTCAAGGCCAGCCTGAGGTACAGGAGATCCTGTCTCAAGAAACAAACTTAATTTATTTACACTACTTTGTTGTTGTTTTTGAGACAGGGTCTTTGTAGCCCAGGCTGGTTATCCTCCCACCTCAGCCTCCCAAATGCTGAGATTACAGGTGTGAGATAACGTGTTTGGCTTTAAAAAGATAATCATTACATCTCAAATGTTTTTCCCTTATAAGAAAGTGTTAAAAAGTGAGCTAGGGCCTCAGTGAGGTGGCTCAGTGGGTAATGGTGTCTGCCTTCAAGCTTGAGGACCTGAGTTAGATCATGAGGCCCTGCATGGTAGAGGGAGAGAACCTACTTCTGCAAGCTGTCTTTTGACCTCCTCCCAAAAAGTGAGCCTAGTACAGAAAAATAAGCTTAATATGGTTTTATATTAAAATGCTATTTTTTTATGGGGGGGTGTCTTTTTTTTTGTTTTTGATTTTGAGACAGGGCCTGGATCTTGCCATGTAGAACAATCTCACAGAGATCCGATTGCCTCTGCCTCCCAAGTGCTGGAACTAAAGGTATATGCCACCACACCTGGCTTGCTTTCATTATGTTTTCAATATTAAAAAAGTTTTCTTTTCATTTTAAATTGTTGCTTAACCATTGATATTTTGATAAGTTTTGAATTCCATTTGCTTTTGTGAGACATGATCTCACTGTCTAGCCCTGGCTGGCCTGGAACTCACTGTGTAAACCAGGGTACTCTTGGATTTGTGGCCATTCTACTGCCTCAGCCTTTTTGGTGCTGGGATTACAGTTCTGAAGTGCCACACCATATGTAACCTCCTAAATATGTGTATTCCAAAGGTAAATAAGCCTTTTTTTCCCTCCTGAAAATTATGTCCCATTCCTTGGTTATAACACAGTGTTCAGTGTTCGGTTTATGTATGCTGCCTGTGCTAATATAAGTACTTAGTGACTTGTGGCTGTTCTGTTAAAGAAATGACAGTTATATGAATAAAATAATTATAATATGTTCTCACAGGTCTTATTTGCTGCTATAATGTGTTTTCTTTTTTTAAAATTTTTTAATTTATTTTTATATGTGTATGAATGTACTATCTGCATGTAGGTTTGTGCACCCATGTCGTGCAATGCCACAGAAGTCAGAAGAGGGTCTCGGATTCCCCTGGAACTGGAGTTCTCCCAGAGTTGGAGTTACAGTTGGGGATCGAACCCGGGTCATCTGCAAGAGCAGTCGGTGCTCTTAACCACTAGGCTGTCTCTCCAGCCCTATAATGAGTTTTCTACATAAAGCACAGTGTAGTGAACTTAGGGAGTTAGTAGCTTGCTTGGATCCTTTGAATAGGTAAATCTCATTGATACTGTTTGTAGCTGATGTTTTTTCTAGTGACTAGAACTAAATATTCAGACAGGAATAATGTGGGTAAGTAGTGGGGCTCTAGACTAGAAGAGTCATCTAGGGAAGAGAGCTTTCAGATATCACTGGGATAATTTTCAGTGAGCTACAAACTTTTTATGCTGTTTAGGAATAGAATGACTTAACTCAAATTATGATTAATTTGCCATTTTAGATTTGTACATGTAGCTCTCTTCTTAGTTCTACTTCAGGGAAGAAATCAGATCAAATATAAATTTCAACTTAGTTCCTGTTTCCTTTTGGCAGCTAAGCTAGTAGTTTCTTATATAGAGTATAGAATCTTAGTGAATAAATAACTTATCTCCTGTTTTTTATTTACTAACAAATATTAACTTTATTCAAAATATAGCTAATGTTCAGGAATATCTTAGTAAATAAAGTCATGCTGAGCAGTATTTCTCTTGGGTGCGCATCGTGCTGGAAATGACAGTGTCGTGTGGAGACGGTTACTTAGCTGTAGCCCTGGCCCTTGTGTGCGTGCTGTGCTGGAAATGACAGTGTCGTGTGGAGACGTTTACTCAGCTGTAGCCCTGGCCCTTGTGTGTGTGCCGTGCTGGAAATGACAGTGTCGTGCGGAGACAGTTACTCAGCTGTAGCCCTGGCCCTTGTGTGTGTGCCGTGCTGGAAATGACAGTGTCGTGCAGAGACAGTTACTCAGCTGTAGCCCTGGCCCTTGTGTGCATGCCGTGCTGGAAATGACATTGTTGTGTGGAGACGGTTACTCAGCTGTAGCCCTGGCCCTTGTGTGCGTGCTGTGCTGGAAATGACAGTGTTGTGTGGAGATGGTTACTCAGCTGTAGCCCTGGCCCTTGTGTGCGTGCTGTGCTGGAAATGACAGTGTTGTGTGGAGACGGTTACTCAGCTGTAGCCCTGGCCCTTGGAGAGGATTTTTTAGCTTTTGAAATATTCTGTGGCTAAGTAGAGAATTTATGGAAGTGTCTGAAAGGCCTGAATCTACAGGAGTAGACTGTCTACCTCAAATTCTCTAGCATATAGTGGCCAGGAAGCAACAAGGCTCTGCTCTTCCATTCTCTAGTCTTTTTCTTCACTGTTTTGTATTTCAGAATGTGGGCTTTTTTTGTTCTGTGTTTTTTCTTTTTTGGGACAGGGTGTCCCTGTAATCCCAGCTGGCTTTGGAACTTACTATGTAGACCAGGCTGGCCTTGATCTCATAGAGATCCACCTGTCTCTGCCTCCAGAGTGCTGGGACTAAATGTGTGCACCATACCTTTATTAACATCAGGTTTTAAAATTGGATGTAAGGCAGTTTTTCTTCACTGATGGAAGACACACTAATTATGGGACTTAGTAAATGTTGAGTATTGTATCTAAATTATGACTAAAACTCTTAGAGAAAATTGACCAGATTATATTATGTGAAAATTCCAGCTGTGTACCAGCTCTATTTTTCATAATAGTTTCCTTAGAAATAGTTTCCTGGGGCTGGAGAGATGGCCTGGCGGTGAGGAGCACCGACTGCCCTTGGAGAGGACCCGAGTTCCATCCCCAGCACCCACATGGCAGCTGAGAGCCATCTGTGACTCCAATTCCAGGAGACCTCCAGTTCCAGGGGAGTCTGAGACCCTCTTCTGACCTCCGCAGCATTGCACGACACGGGTGCACAAACCTGCATGCAGACAGTATACTCATACACATACAAAAATAAATAAAAATTAAAAAAAAAAGTTTAAAAAAAAGAAATCGTTTCCTGGGGCTGGAGAGATGGCTCAGCGGTTAAGAGTACAGACTCAGTGGTTAAGAGTACAGACTGCTCTTGCAGAGGACCTGGGTTCGATTCCCAGCACCCACATGGCAGCTAAGAACTGTCTTTAACTTCAGTTCCAGGGGAATCTGACACCCTTTTCTGACCCTCCGAGGCATCGCATGACACGGGTGCACCAACCTACATGCAGATAGTACACTCAAACATATTTAAAAAAAAAAAAAAGAAATAGTTTCCTGAGTGCTCTAAGCTGTTTTTTTTGCAACTAGCAAGGGCCTTGGATAGCTGTGGCCCCTGTACTTCTTATTTATTATGGGAGAGCAAAGTTAACAAGCCTTAGAAAGTCAATCAGAAACACTATTGATTTTAAAGCTGCATTGATTAAATAAGGTGGTAATTGAAAAGAACAAAAACATAGTCACAGAACTTACTTGATCCCCTCCCCTAGTCAGAATTTTCTTATGTGCTGCAAGATATTAGATAGAAGCTTTCTGCTCTGGGTTTTGTACATTGCAGGAAACCATGTGGAGTTACATTCTGGAGTGTTCTTTTTGTCTTTTTGAGACAGGGTCTCCCTGTAGCCCCAGCTGTCCTGGAACTCACTCTGTAGACCAGGCTGGCCTTGAACTCACAAAGATCCGCCTGCCTCTGCCTCCCAAGTGCTAGGATTAAAGGCGTGTGCCACCACGCCCGGCGTGTTCTTTTAAGTGATCATGAAACCTTTTAGAACAGCAATTTCCAAATAAGAGTTATGTACCATCATAGGGGGCTTTTTCTGAAAGAAAAAATTCAGAGATTCAAATTTAGTAAGCCTTAGTTGGCTGTGACAGCATTTTTAAGAGGTACCCTAGTTCCTTAGATGCTTCTGATATTTGAACGGTTGAGAGTCACTGCCATAATGTGCCATGTAACCCAGTTTAGATCAGGGACCTAATCCAGAGTGGTAACTAGCTAGCCATTGAGTTTAGAATCTACCTGAGAATCTGATTAAAGGAGAGCTACATGAAATACTTACTGTAGTACTCAGTAAATGTCAGTTATTATCATGGCTCACAACTCTGTTGAAAATCATTATTAACATGGAAACATTAGTTCTTAGAGTCCATTTTGAGTTTTATTAGGTGATATAGTGACTATAGAAGTAGGCAAAAGAAAATCAGTCTAGTATTTTAAAAGTCAGCCTTTAGGTGGGAGTGTGGTGTTGCACACCTGTAATCCCAGCAGTTTGGGAGGCTAAGGTAGGAGGATGTCAAGTTCCAGAGCAGCCTGGACCACATAGCCAGACACATTCTTAGCTAACAAAACTCTCAAGCCTTTGAAATATATTTGGCTAGGAAATACCTTTAGGATATAGTGAATGATAGAATGGTCCTTTGAATGCTAGTGGCTGCTTATAAATAGACATTTTTGAAATGGTACTTAAAAATGCATATTAACTATGGGGCTGGAGAGATGGCCTAGCTGTTAATGGCGCTGACTGCTCTTGCAGAGGACCCAGGTTCGATCTCCAGCACCCACATGGCGGCTGAGAACCATCTTTAACTCCAGTTCCAGGGGAATCCGACACCCTCCTCTGACCTCCGTGGCATTGCACAACACGGGTGCACAAACCTACATGCAGACAGTACATTCATACACATTAAAAAAATGCATACTAACTAAATTGCTCCAAATCTGGCTAGACAACTTAGAACTAACTAAGCAGACAGAATGAAATTTCTATTGAAAACATAGGTAGCACCTTAAGTTAAGATTTTTCAGATGCCCATGTTCTAAGGAGATAGCAGTTGTGAAACTTGAAGAAATTTAGGCCACTCCCCCCTTTTTGAGATAGCTTGAAGCCTAGCAAATTCACTGTGTAGACCAGGCTAACCTTAAGATCTGGCCTGACTCTGCCTCTCAGGTGTTTGGACTAAAGGTGTGCCCAGCTCAAAAAAAATCCTTTTTAAATTAGTATTTTTGTTTGTTTGTTTGTTTGTTTGTTTTGGTTTCTTTGAGACAGGGTCGTTCCCCACCCCCCACCCCCTAGCCCCAGCTGTCCTGGAACTCACTATATAGACCAGGCTGGCCTTGGAACTCAGAGATCTGCCTGCCTCTGCCTCCTGAGTGCTGGGATTAAAGGCATGCGCCACCATGCCCGGAGTATAAATTAGTATTTCTTAACAATTCCAAACTAGAGCTAGGCTTTATGGATCCAAATATCTGAGAAACAGATAGGCTAGGATAAGGTCCAAACCATATAATGGTGATCATTTTATTATCTACTTTGTGTGTGTGTGTGTGTGTGTGTGTGTGTGTGTGTGTGGTGCTGAGGGTGAATTCCAGGGCCTCAGGCAAGCACTCTTCCACTGATTTATACCCCAAACCCTTTAGCTTACTTTTTGTCTGAACAGGAACATTTCCCATTGCTATATCATATTAAGAAAAGAAAAGAAAAGACTGCTGGGAGGATAAAAGTTTATTCTTGAGGTGTTGAGAATGTCAGCTTTTTTTTTTAATATATATAAATAACTATTGATTTCTTTGTATCCATCTTTGTATAGATTGTGATAAAATAGTATTATTTAGTATTACAGTTCAAGTCCTTGATGTATTTTGCCAAAGGGTGTATTGATGCATCCTTTATACCATTGTCCAGAAGTGGTTAGTTCACTGCAACACTGGCAGTTTGATGACATTTTAGTTAGTGTAAAGAATGTAACCAAGTTTACAATTGGAAAATGAGCCTTTCTCCCTCTAAAACCAACCAAATTTCATTGATGTAAATATTCATAAAATTTGTTATTGTTATAATTAGTTCCTCAATACCAGTGTGGTTTCACAATATGCATTATATATTTTAGTTGTAGGAGCAATTATGGCAGATAATACTGAGTATGTTTTGGGTACTAGGTATTGTTCCCAGCACTATGCAGAACAACTCTGTTCATTCTTATAACTTTAACAAAGCCACAATTACCATCCCAGGAGAATGCAGCATAGAAAGGGAAGCAACTTTTTGTAGGCCACACAAGTACCGGAAGTAGCAGGGGTGGAACTGGAATTCAGGCAGTCCGCCTGTGGGACCCAGAATCTGTACTGTTGTTTCTTTTGCTGGAGCTGGGGATTGGACCTAGCTTGTGCATGTGAACGTGACCACTGAGCTAAGATTCCAGTTCTTACGAATATTTCTCCTTTTCCGCATTGTCCAGTGATGTCTTCATTCTTTAAAAAAATTCTTTTGATGTTTTTATTTTCCTGTTTTTCTGTCTTAAAATGTTTATTCTGATACTGTCTTCTCCATAAAACCTCACTTGGAGAAATTGAAACTGCCTCTCATGAGAGCAGTTGTCCTATCTGTTGGGTTAATTGGGTTAAGAATTGGATGCTTGCTCCTTCAGACACTGTTCCTTAATCTTTCTTCCTGCCTCCTTTTCCTCACCTTTTGATCTTTCATATGATAAAAATGATACATTTTGTTCTGTTTATAAATAAGCTGCTAGAAAAACCTTATTGATTTTCTTTCACATTGTTTTGTGATGCTAATTAGAACTGCACAGTACATTTCACTTAACAGTAGAGTAGTGTCTTTGCAGAAATATTTATTGCTTTAGTAGGCAAATGCCAAGCTGTATTTAGAGGGTCTCTTTATCTGAAATGTGTGCCACCAGAAATGTTGTAGAGCATTTGCATGTACAGTAAGATTTGCTGAGGATTGGATTCAAGCTCTGAACTTCAAACTTAATTGTTTCATGGGTACCTTGTGAGCAGAGCATAAAGGTAATTATATACAGTATTTGAAACAGTTTTGGGCTAGTATGGCTTCCTAACATATTGTTAAACTCAAAGTTTCAGATTTTGGAGCATTTTGGATTACATATTTTCAGATCACAGACATTTAACTGTTGTTTCTTCTCTTAAGCTGCTATAAAATGAAATAAGAAATGTACTGAAATTATTTATAGGAGAAATAAAGGAAAATGTGTGGGGGCTCATGCCTGTAATCCCAGCCTGAGCTGTATCCTCCTGCTTTAGCCTCTGTGGTACTGAAGTTACAGGTGGACCCATGTAATTAAGTCCCATGCCTGGCTTAATTGGATTTTTACGTGTTATATTTCATCATTCCATGACATTTTATCAACACTGATTACTTATTAACTTGCTGTGCCTATTATATGTGATTATAGAAATGGCAAATACTATATTGGATTAAAAATGGGAAAAAGACCTGATCTTTATGAATCAGTGCACAGTTGTTTCAGAGAATTATAGTTGATGTTTTTGGGCTACATGGCTTATTCAAATGAGAATTGAAAGAAATTGTGCATGTCAAGGACAAACGTGAAATAAAATCTTTAGGACGTTTCTTTTGCTTTTCTTGTGATTATTGCATAACAATGAAGCATTTTTCCACATCTCTCTATGTCTGTCATATGTAGTGCTAAGCTCAACCATTTTAGGTAGCTTTCACATTTTATTCCAAGGTCTAGAGGTCGAGGTGAATCTGAGCACTGAGTCTGGCATTGCTCTGAAGGAAGAATGTTATATTTTATATAATCAAGAAAGAAGCTTGTTAGCTAGAGAACCGGTAGATTTGTCTGCTAGTATTGGAACTAATGATTTGGTCTGCAAATAATAAGTTTTAATGCCATGCTGTGTTGGGGGGTTTTCAAATGCTCATAATTAGGTCAAGACACCAGTGAATGTGTATATACCTTACTAAACTTAATCCATTATTAGTATTTATGACTTTCTAAATTTGATATGCATTTTGGTGAAAATGTCATTTTTGTCTTATCATAGTGAAAACAAATATACCATCTTTAAAAGTAGTTTCTCCATTATAAAAGTTCTTTGTGTCGGGTGTGGTGGTGCATACCTTTAATCCCAACACTTGGGAGGCAGAGGCAGGTGGATCTCTGTGAGTTCAAGGCTAGCCTGGTCTACATAGTGAGTTCCAGGACAGCTGGGGCTACAGGGCTACAGGGAGATCCTGTCTCAAAAAGACCAAAAAAAAGAGTCCTTTCTATTCATTATAGAAAATGAAGAGAAAGAAAAGGACAAAAATGAAATGAAAAACCTTGGTATTTCACCGGTTAGAGATGGTTGCTGTTCACCTTTTGGTATATGGTTTTTGTTTTTTTTTTTCCTTCCTGTAGCCCCAGCTGGCCTTGAACTTACAGAGATCTTCCTGCCTCTGCCTTCCAAGTGCTGAGATCAAGGGTGTGTGCCTCCACCCCTGGCTTGGTGTATATTCTTTTAGACCTTCTCCTTTTCCTCCATATTTTGCTTAGTCAGCTAAATAAAACTATTAATTTCACAAATTTTCAAGTGTGTTATTTTCGCACCAATTTCTAGATGATGGAAGTTTACTGATCCTTGCTCTAGATAAAATGTCAGTATAAGTTGTTTAGTGCATCTCATTTTTAGTTTAATTATCTGATATTTGTATTTAATGTATCCTTCATATTTTTCTGTTTCATTGAATTTTTTTTTACTAATTGTAAATATACAATTATTTCCATATTAATTCCTGTTTTGGTTAAAGCCAAATAATACTGTTTCCATCCTTTCCTCCTTTATCAGTCCTACTCTGTAAAGATAACTGCTTTCAGCCATATTTGTGTTTTTGTTTGTGGCTATTCCAAGTATCTAAATTACATGTTTGTATCCTTCATCAGGTTTAAGTGAGTTTCTGTTGTATGGCTTATCAGTCTCTGTGCTGGGAACTGAACTTAGGTCTCGTGGAAGAGTAGCAAGTGCTCTTAACTGCTGAACTATCTGTCCAGCACCTAAAACTCATTAAAATATTCTTTTGTTGAATTTGTTATTAATTTTTTTGTTTTTTTGAGAGAGAGAAACGGGGTTTCATATTTGCCCAGGCCAGCCTCAAACTTGCTGTGCAATGGAGGCTGACCTTGAGCTATTGATCTTCCTGCCTTCACCTTACAGTCTTGGGATTATAGGTGTATTCTACCATCCCTGTCTCTATGGTTGAATGTAAATGGTAAAAACTTTCAGGGATGGAGAGATGGCTCAGCAGTTAAGAGCACCGACTGCTCTTGCAGAGGACCTAGGTTCAATTCCCAGCACCCACATGGCGGCTAAGAACCGTCTTTGACTCCAGTTCCAGGGGAATCTGACACCCTCTTCTGACTTCCACGGCATTGCACAACATGGGTCCACAAACCTACAAGCAGATGATACACTCATACACATAAAAAAATAATAAATAAATTAAAAAATTAAATTAAACTTTTCACTGAAACTATTGTTAGATTATTGGGAAGGATTACCTTTTTACCTACCTACCTTCCTGCCTTCCTACCTTCCTACCTACCTTCCTTCCTCCCTCCCTTCCTCCCTCCCTCTCTCTCTCTTTCTCCTTCCTTCCTTCCTTCCTTCCTCCCTCCCTCCCTCCCTCCCTCCTTCTTCACTCTTTAATCCAACGCCCACAAAGACTACCTCTCTTCTTTCTATTTCTTCTTTATCTCTTTTTTTCTTCTCTTCTCTTCTCGTCTCTTCTCTCTCTTCTATTCTCTTCTATGCTATCTCTTCTCTTCTCTTCTCTGCTTTCTATTCGATGCCTCTTCTCTGCTCTATCGTCGCATATTGTCTTTTTTCTCTTTTTTCTCGCCCTCCCCTCCTCCTACGCTCCCTCCCTCCCCGCCAACTCCACTCCCGTCCCCTCCCCTCCCCTCCCCTTCCCTCCTCTTTCTTTTCTTTCCTGTTTGAGACAGGGTCTTTCTGTAGTCCCAGCTGTCCTGAAACTTTCTATCTAGACCAGGCTGACCTTGAACTTGCAGAGATCCGCCTGCCTCTGCCTCCTGAGTGCTAGGATTAAAAGCATATGCCATCATGCATGGCACTTTTTTTTAAATGTCAGGAACAGAAATCTCTTTAATTTTCCAAAGATGTAAGGATTTATTTCATGGAATTGCTTATGGAGGCATTGGAAGGTGAAGTGAAAGGTATTGTGGTCCCACCGAGGTCAGGAGCTGTGACTGCTCCTTGCGGATCCTGAGTTGTACTTGGATTGTCTTTTTTTTTTTTTTTCCTGCAGAAGCATTGCTGTAGGAGCACTACTGTTGGAGTGTGCTTGGTCTTCCCCACAAGGAACCCACAGTGCTACCTGAGGCCCTGCCAGAAAGCAAGAAATTAGCAAGTCCTCCTTCCTTCCTTTTAACTTCCAGCCCAGGATAAACAAACAGAAACAAAAAACAAGCTACCCTCTCCCCCACCAAGCCCCAAACCCAAACAGTGAGCTCTTGGTTTTGTCAGATTCTGACTTCAGTTTGATAGAAGCTGTTGTACTGGAGGGCACTGCTCTCCTCTGTCAATAGTGATTACATGTTTGTCTTGTGTATGAGTTGTATGAGTTTTAATTTAAAAATAACTGTTTCCTCTCTTTGAGTTTCCATATCAGTCTCATCATCCTTTCTGGTTGGTGTTGGGTCTGGATCTTCTTTGGGTTGTGTAAAATGGCAGCTCCATCTGTAGAGATCATCACTGCTGCTTTGCAGTCTTCTCAGCCCTTGGATATTTTTTGTCTACTAAGTTATTGAAACAATGTATGTGCTGCTCTTTCTTTCCCTCATTATTGTATCAATATTACTCTATCTTTAAAAGTTTAAAACTTCAAAGTTTATTATTTGATAGTTTTTGAGAGCAATTTGGTTGAGCGGCTCTGATTCAGTGTCTTTCATGAGACTGAAGTTCAAGGGTTTACCTTTACTTTCAGCATCATTTGTATGCTGGATGGTAGGTCTCAGTTCCTCATTGGCTTTTGGCCTGAGGCCTCCATTTCTTGTCACTGTTTGTCCATAGGCTATGTCAGGGAAGGAAGCCCATGTATGTCTGTTGTTGAAGGCTTGCAGATTAAAAAGACAGAACCCAAGTTAGCAAGGATGAAAAACTGGAAATGCACAAAAGAATCAACTTGTTAAATGACTAAAAGTGAGTTGGAAGATAATCTAATAGTACTTCTATGAAAGCAAAATTTCAGAGCCAGGCACTGTAGCTCTAGCATATGTGTGTAGTCCCAGGAAGCTGAGGGAGGAAGTTGCTTCAACTCATGAGCTGGAAATAAGTCAACACCCCTCCCCCCAAAAAAGGGCTAAAAGCAAAAAAATCTCTGAATATCTAAATTTAGAAGCACACACAAATTGTCAAATGCAGTACAATACGTTCACACAATTCCTCTGGCTCTCTAGACACCAAAGGTTTATTTTAAAATTATTTAGCTTTATAATGAAAAATGCAAACGATGTCTACAGTTCAGATTCTCTGACATTCTTTCATTTAAGACGTGGCCCTCAGTTCCCCCACTCTCAAGGGTGGACTGGGTTTGTGTCTCATTGCCAGCAAAGATGGTGGAGAATAAGCCCTGTTGGGCTGCAAAGGGACAACTACTTCCATCTTGGGTATGTTCTCTAGTACCAGCTGATAGAGATTGGTCACCATGTAATGAGAACACTTGGGCAGCTGTGCAGCCCACCTGAGCCTCAAACCTAAAGTCATATGAGAGTCAACAGATGCAGAAGGAAGTCTTGGTGCTTTTCTTAGACCGAAAAGTGAGAATCTTCAATCAGGCATGTTTTCTTTCAAAGTAAAAAAAAAAAATTCTAGTGTGTGACACACTTGGGAGATGATGGCAGAAGGATCAGGAATTCAAGGCAATCTTTGCCATATATGGATCAAGGCCAATCTTGGCTACATGAGACACCTTCGCCTGACACCTACCCCCCCCCAAAAAAAATAGAGAACACCAGTATTTTTTGTTTTCTGCAGTGATTTTTGAAGATCATATTTCTTTTCTTTTAAAAATGTATTTATTTGAGGCTGGAGAGATGGCTCAGTGGTTAAGAGCACTGGTTGCTCTTGCAGAGGACTTACGTTTGATTCCAAGCACCCACAAGGTGGCTAACAACTACCTGTAACTCCAGTTCCAGGGGATCTGACACTCTCTTCTGACCTCCATGGGCATTGCATGACACAGGTCCTCTTACACACATGCAGGTGTTAAACTTATACACATAAATAAAAGTAATAAATAAAATATTTAAAAATATATTTATTTATGAGTATTTTACCTGCATGTATATAAGGTGACCACATGTATGCAAATGCTTGTGGATGCCAAAAGAGGGCATCAGATTCTCTGGAACTGTTGCGGACAGTTGTCAGCTCCCATGTGAGGTGCTGGGAACTGAATGTGGGTCCTCTGCAACATCAGCCAGTACTCTAAACCACTGAGCCATGTCTCCAGCCTCAAAGACCATATTCTTAAATAATTTATTTGAAAGATTTATTAAATAGCTTCATTGCTGAAAACTGCTTGTCATTTTTGGTTCAAGTTTGGCCTTTTATAACTTCACTAGATGGCAGACGAGTACCAGCTTTAATTCAGGCTGTCTTTGTAAAGCAATAGAATACTAATGATGTTTGGTGCATTTTACATTTAATACACCTCAAAATACTATTTTAGAATGAATTTAGGTTGGGTGTTGTGGCTCAGTAATGTTAAATCCAGCACTGAGAGGCAGAGGCAGGCAGACCTCTGGTTTTGAGGCCAGCCTGGACTACATAACAAGTTCCAGGTCAACCAGGACTATAGTAAGATCTTGTCTCAAAAACAACCACAAAAAACAAGAAGAATTTAGTAAGGATCATATATAAAACATTGACACCCTCATGCGTTTACAATGCTAAAATGCTGTGTTGTGTATTGCAATTAAAATATTTATAGATCTTGAAGTACCACTTTGAAATTGTGTTTGTGAAAAAACATTACCCACGTAGCTAGGTATGGTGGTCCATACTTGTATTCCAAGCACTTGGTAGGCTGAGGTAGGTGGAATACAAAGTTGATGTTAGCCTGGGTTACGAAGCAAGCTCTAGATCAGTTGGGGCTATACAGTGAGACTGTGTAGCTGGAAGGTTTCAGCAATATTCAAGTTCTTAGAAGTGCTTGTCAACCTTAGGAAACAGATCTTTTTTTTTTTTTTAATTTTTTTTTAATTAATTTATTTCTATATGTGTATGAATGTACTGTCTGCATGGAAGTTTGTGCACCCGTGTCGTGCAATGCCGCGGAGGTCAGAAGAGGGTCTCGGATTCCCCTGGAACTGGAGTTCTCCTGGAATTGGAGTTTCAGACGGTTCTCGGCCGCCATGTGGGTGCTGGGGATCGAACCCAGGTCCTCTGCAAGAGCGGTCGGCGCTCTTAACTGCTAGGCCATCTCTCCAGCCCAGGAAACAGATCTTAAGATGACTCTCAGAAGGAAAAGAGTCACTTAATCCCACTTTTCTTTAGTCTTAATTTTGGGGGGAATGAAGAGTTCAGTAGAAAAGCTGGTGCTGGGATATAGCTGTTCTAGATACTGAGAGGTAGAAGAGTTGACAGGTTTATGAAGAATAGTAGTTTGGATAAATGTGCCTGACTTGTATATTTTAAGAAATATTAAATCATATATACCTTCTTGGGGGACTAAATTGAGTTTTTGCTTGTTTGGTAGCAATTTGATTCCCCAAAGGCATTGGTGTCTGTGAGGTAGGTAAAGAAACCAGAACTGAGTGCATTGATTCTAACAACTCTTTCTGATTTGGAGATCTGTAAGCAGCCCATCTTGGTACAGTGTGTCTCTGACTTTCAGCCCAACTCTCATGCTGCTATTGCTGATAATTCTGCTGTCAGGTGTACTTTCTTGAACTGATTTTAGTGACATTTTTGGATTTAGGAAAATTAATTTTTAAAATGCTTCTGTGTGGATAGAAAACTAAATTTTGTTTCATTATTTAGGATGACATTTAAGCTTTTTGTGTTAGCTTAGCTTGATAAAAGGTAAACTATTGTCTAGGATTATAAAATCTTGAATATAATTAGAACAAAACAAATTTCTGCTTATATTACAAGGTTAAAGCAAAGGATTCACTTCAAATAGTTATTCATTTTAAGGTGTTAAACTGTAATTTGTGCCAGATAAACCTATAATGGTTCTAAATTTGAAATAAAAGCTCCTATGTAGGATTTTATATTGTCTTGTTCCTTTTGTGGAAATGTCAAAAATGAGGTTTTATTTTTTCTTTCTTTCTGAGGTTTCTTAACTTTAAGCTGTATTTGTTTTTTAAAATTTTATTATCTTTTTATTTTATGTGTATGAGTGTATTACCTTCATAAGACATGGGGTGCACCCATGTTGCTCAGTGAGGAGGCTAGAAGAGGGTATTGAATACCCTGGAACTGGAATTATAGATGGTTGTTAGCTGCCCCATGGGTACTGGGAATCGAACCTGAGTCCTCTACAAGAGGAGCCAGTGCTTGTAACTGTTAATTTCTCTCTCCAGCCCCTTAAGCTGTATTTCTACAGATATTTAGTACAAATGGTGGTTAAATTCCCAATTTAGCTTATGAATTTTACTTAGTCCCTAACGTAGCTAAATTACTTACTTTGGTATATCTTCCCCCAAACAGAACAAAACTTACTATAATGGAACTGTTAATTAAATAATAAATTGCAGCAGTAGAAATTTGCAAATAACTGTGTTGAATAGTTTAAAAACTGTTAGGGGAAAACAGATTTGATTTTGTGAGATGAGGAGATAGAAATTTATCATGAAGGCTGCGGTGGGAACTCTGACACTGATTATTTTGCCTATAATAGGGGCTATAATAAACTGTTTGTAATTTAGCTTGATACAGATGCATTGCTAGCTTTGAGTCATGAATGGAACTAAGTCAAGAAGATCAGAAAGATTTTTTTTCTTAAAAATTATATAATTTCTATTTTTAAAAAATATTTATTTTTATTTTGTATGTATGAGTGTTTTGGCTGCATATGTGTAAATACAGTTGCATGTATGTAAATATAGCATTGTCAAACTATGTCCAAACAGGCCAGAAAAGGGCGTCAGATTCCCTGGAACTGAACTGGCAGTCATTGGCCACCATGTGAGTGATGTGAGTGATGGGAGTGGAACCCAGTCCTGTGCAGAACTACCCAGTGCTTTTAACTGCTGAATCATCTCTCCAGCCCCCTCTATTATTTTTTTTTTTAAGAGTTGGAAGACTCAAGAAAAGAATTTAGGTTAATGTGGACATGATTATAATTTTATAAAGAGATATTCAGAGGTGGAGTTTACTAAGCATTAGACTAGTGAGACGTACAAAAGCCAGTGAGATCCTGCCTGAAAGGAAGGAAGGTAGGTCTTGGCAACTCAGCTGTTTTTGTATTGTTTTTAGATGTTTTTAGATGTTTCTGTAGAAGAATGAAAAGTAGGTATCATTCCTCTTGGCATGAAGTTGTCATATATAAGGAGCTAACACTATACAACCCATGGTTTTTAAAGAAGTTTTCTGATTTTCATATCAATTGATGGTATTTGGATCCTCTCCCCTGTCTTCACCTCCTCTTACATATGTTATATATGTATTATATATATATGGCCTATAGAGTGTAATTTGTTCTACTGTTGGTTTTTGAGGATATGTTGGGGACATAACAGTAGGGTTGTATCATAGGCATATTTAATTTCCACTTAGCTGTAGAGGGTGAGCAAAAACAAAGACAACAACAAAAAATCCCACCAAAAGCCCCATGAAATCAAAACTGGGCAGGAGAACAAACATTTTAGTAGTGCTCTTGACTGTAGTAATCAATTATGGCTGGTTTATGTAAAGGGACAATATATGGGACCCCCTCAGGAGAAGCAGTCTGGAGAGTCAAGAGGGATCGATGGTAAAATCAGCATTAAGACCAGAACTAAGGTGATGGCGTAGGAACAGCTAGCTGCATAGGAAGCCACAAGTGGCGCTTGCTGACAGTGTCTCAGTTACTACTGTGAATAAATATTCAACTATTCTTGTTTCCCTGTCACTTGTGCAAGTTAAATCTTGGAAAAGGAACATTTGATGGTCTGTCTTACTTCCAGAACCTGTTTCTGACTCTTTGGGGACAGGGATAGGGAAAATCTGACCTATGATTTCTATTGTGAAAATGAATTATCCATATCTAAAATGGAACTCATGGTTTCTTATTTCTCCAAAGCCCAACATCAGTTACTCCTTACCTAAATGCCTGGAATTTAGGTAATACATGTACCCAGCTCCTTAAGCTACAAACTTTGAAGTTGTCTTTGAATTTTATTCTCTTGGCCCATGTCTAGCAGTGTGATATGTTTTTCTGAATTTATCCATTTGCCTAAGTCCCAGCCACACTTAGTTTCTTCCTTGGTCTACTGCAGAGGCGCATGTTGGTGCTTCCGCTAGTGAGGTGTACATGCTTTTAAAAATGTAGGTCAGATTGTGCCCTTACTTCCCTTTACAACATTTCACTTATTTTCTTGTGGGTTTTCAGTTCCCATCATTATTTTGAACTGTGTGTCAGGGCCTGGGTTCCTGCAAACAATTCTCTACTCTCTTCTTGTTGGCTTTTCTCATTTGTTGGCCCTAGCAGGAATTTAGAAGGTTTTGAGGCGGCTTCTGATTGCCATTTTCTTTTTTAAAAACTTTTATTGTTTTTTATTTAATGTGTGTGAGTGTATTGCCTGAATGCACGTAAGTGCACCCATGTTGTGCAATGCCTTTGGAGGTCAGAACAGGGCTTTGGATTCCTGTGGAACTGGAGTTAGGTATGGTTGTTAGCCACCAGATTGATTTTGGGAACTGAACCTGGGTCCTCTGCCAGGAGGCGTCTGTGGGGATTGCACGACAAGGGTGCACTTGTATGCATGCATGTAATACATACATACACATAAAGTAAAAAAAAAATAATAAAACAACAGCAACAAAAAAAGAAAGTGGAAACCAGGAATAAAAAGATGGCTCAGTAAGTAAGAGGACAGAAGAAGGTGATGGATCCTCTTGCACTGTAGTTATGGACTGTTGCTAGCTGCCACATGGGTGCTGGGATTTGAACCTGGGTTTTCTTCAAGAACAGCCAGCACTCTTAACAGCTGAGCCATCTCTCCAGCTCCAGGTTTCCACTTTCTGTAAGGACATCTCCTGTAGCAAAGGACATCCAAAACTTCACTCTTTAACTTCTTTTGAGAATGCCAAGATTAGTCTTGTTCTCCCTGTCTAAGACTCTAGCTTCTGAGTGGGGCATCCTAGGTAGATGGAATGGCACTTACCTCACCTATTGTGACCCAGGACTGGGTTTCCTTAGTACTTGAGTATCTTCTACCCTGCTGATTTCACAGAGATTCAAACTTGAGAGGTAAGCTTCTCTCGCAGGTCCAGGTATCAGTGTTATGCCACCACTTTGAAATTTGAGAACCTAGCAAGAGTAGACCTCTCCACTCTGTACACATCCACTCACTGAATGCTTTTCCTGTATGCTCCAAGCCTCTTCCAGTGTACCTCTTCCATATTGTTCTAGTCCAGCAGGTGGAAGCATTATTGCAGTGATTAATCTCTGGGTTAGTTCACTTTCCTTGGTTTGGCCTTTTCAGCCTTCTTGTATCTTTGTAACCAATTTTCTATATTGTTAAATTACCCATTTCAATTCTATCATGGTTTCTGTTTGTCTTGTACAAATTTGTCCTACAAATTTCCATTTGTAGGACAGTTTCTAATTATTGTGTTCCTGACCACTTTTCCAGCCTCATGCCATGCTTTTGCTTTCTGTTTGAGTACTCTAAAAATTGTAGTTGTCTTGCCTGAATGACATTGCTTCTGTTAGTCTATTCCCCTTCTGTTCACCACTGCCTTCCCCACAGTGGATTTTCTATGAACCCCCTACTTGAGGCGGGTTGGAGATAGTGTGCTGTAGAAGCTATAGAGAGAAACTATTATCTAGGTTTTAATATCTGCTCTGCTATTTTGCCAGCTTTCTGACTTTTTCACAGATCTGGAAAATAGATATAATAATTCTGTCTACCTGGTAATATTGTTACAAGGATTATATGAGGTAGTAAATGCACAGTGCTTCAAGCACTGCTCAGCACACACTCACAGTTCTGAAGGTGTCACCTGTTGGCATTAGCTATATATGAACTATTCTGAGGTCAATTTCTACTTTTTTGAGTATGCCTTTGTAGCACTCTGCCACCTTTCCTGTACTTACACGATGCTTGGGATTGCTTAATGTCTTGCTTTCTGGCTAAGGATGTAAGTTATATGAAGTTGAATAGAGAGTCCATGATATTTCCTTACATCCAAGTGTATAGCACTGTGCCTGACGCTGGTTGGCTCTTTAATATACCTTAATTTAATAAATTTTAAATTTAATTGATGTATTTATTATCTTAAAAGAAAAACCATAATGAATTTGATGGGGTTATCAAAAATGGATAGAGATGGTAGTGAAATCAATCCATTTAAATCCTTGTGATTTTTATTACTCAACAAGGTTTCATGTGGAGGTTCTGTGATGGGAGAGGAGGAATACCTGCTATTTTTTTATATAATTTTTTATTGTTATTAAACTTTTTCCATGGGTCATACATTATTTCTCAATCGAATCTAGAATTGCTGCCCTTTCCATGCCCCCCCCACCTGAGTCCCTGTACTCTGCCATACATGTCCTGTATGGCATGTTCTTTTTCTGAGTCTTTCCAGAGTTTTTTTTTTTTTTTTCAGTTCTTTTGTTATTGTTCTCTCCAACTTGTATTGCTACAGTATATATACATATATATATATATATATATACAGTTGTATATATATATAAATATATATATGCATACATACATACATATACATATCACTTAATTGGAGGATTTTTTTTTTTTTCATAAAGATGCCATGTTTTTCTTAAGGAAGTGCTCGAGGTTTCTCCTTGGCAATCCCAAACAACTATCAATTCTGCACTTTTGCTCCACATTGGGGTCTTTCCCTCCCATGGTCTTCCAAATGAAGTCCAGTAAGCACGCATCCTGTCTCGATCCCCCTGTACTGGCCTCCATGATACAGCCCAGGTAGTCCAACAATGGCAGTCTATTTTCTGACAAGGCTGAAATCCCCTTAGCTGTTTAGTCCACAAGCTGGGTATCTCAGTAGTTCCCATCTGGCATTGAAGGTTTGGAGGATTCTTGAAGAGACATGAGTCCTCAGTCCATATTGGAAGGTTAAAAAGCTGTGTCTCATGTCTTTGAGGAGTGCCAAAAGCAGTGGCAGCCACACAGTAAATGCACTTGCCAATAAGAATTGAAGACAGGCCAAACAACAGTACTCTCTCTTTTTTCTTTTTATCTTTTTACTAAGATCTCAAGTTCTGTGTCTGCAGTACAGTTTCTCTAGTGTTACTGATTATTTGTATCTGGTTGTCCTTTCCTTTGGATGCTTAAGGCCACACAGTTAGCCCAGATTAACCAAAGTTTTTGTTTTTTTCAAGAATACCTGCTATTTTAAAGCTGCAGTGCTGTCCAGGGTGTAGCCTCCTACCTTATGTTATTACCTCCTTCCAAAGGAAAAACAACTGTAGGTCTGCTTAGAATGTATTTCTTTTTTTTAAAAAAATGTAATATTTTTAGCTTTACTTTCGCATATTCTACTTTAAAAAGCAATTTGCATTTAGAAATAAAATACAGAAAAACAGTGATGCAGGTAAACATCAGCAATTACATATGTAGGAGTGACAACTGAAATGTTAGCATTAGCCTTTCTCTGTCTCTATTATTTGTGCACAGATATATCCTCTTTCTCTCCCCTTTAATTACATTATCCAGTCTGATTTTCAGTTTGCCCTTTCTTCACTATTGAGAAAACTTTCCACATTAGATTTTTTTTAAGGTAGGATGTATAGTATTTAGTCTGCTTGCTCAATAATAGATATTTGAGTTTTCATTGTTACAAAATAGTGTGGTGAACTTTCTTGTATGTAGAGTTTTGTGTGACAAATATTTATTGAATGCTCCATGTGTATAAGTGAAAGCACAGTAGATATATAATCTGTGCTTTTAGAGCCTATGTTTTTTTTTTTTTTTTTTTTTTGGTCTTTTCGCAGACAGGGTCTCCCTGTAGCCCCAGCTGTCCTGGAACTCACTCTGTAGACCAGGCTGGCCTTGAACTCACTCTGTAGACCAGGCTGGCCTTGAACTCACTCTGTAGACCAGGCTGGCCTTGAACTCACTCTGTAGACCAGGCTGGCCTTGAACTCAGAAAGATCCGCCTGCCTCTGCCTCCCAAGTGCTAGGATTAAAGGCGTGCGCCACCACGCCCGGCGCTTAGAGCCTATGTTTTTGAAATGCAAGTTCTCATCAGGTTGGGTGTAAGTAAGATGATAATTAGATCTTCAGCATCATTTTTCCATCTAAGTACTGGTAGGAATGCAAATTAAGACTCTTAATGTGCCATTACTCACTAATATTCCTTGTTGATTTTTTTCTATATGTACTTCCTAAATTTTATTAGTATATATTTTTGGGATTTTGGTTGACTGTATAATCTTAGTGATTAGAAACATTTAAACTAGATTGTTTCTAGTTCAGCTGGAAAGCTTGCATTTGTAGAAAAGCAGTGTACCAATTTGGCTTTTCTGTTACCCTATAAAGATTATGTTTAAGCCGGTGGCTCACACCTTTATTCCTAGCACTTGGGAGTCAGAGGCAGGTGGATCTTTGTGAGCTCAAGGCCCACCTGGTCTACATAGTGAGCTCCAGGCCAGCTGGGACTAAAGGGAGACCCTGCCTCAAAAGGATCAAAAAAAAAAAAAAAAAGATTATGTTTGTATTTTTACATAAGGAGTATTCAAAATCTGGATGTGGTTACACATGCCTGTAATCTCAGCCCTGGGTTGAGAGGCTTCTGGGTACTGTGCAATGGGGAGTATTGACTCTGAGATTATTTTGGGCTACATAGTAATATCTGTGTAGTAATAAAACAAATCTAGAGGAGGGGCTATATATATAATTCAATGAAATTTGTGTCTTAATGGAAATACATATGAGTAATTCTGAACATTAAGTTTGCAATTGAGATAATTTCCTACAGGCCAGCTGGGACTAAAGGGAGACGCTGTCTCAAAAAGACCCCCCCAAAAAAAATTAACAAGAAATTATACTGACGAGTGCTTTATATTAAGTGAAAGTAGGACTGTAGTTACATACTGAGCCAATATCTGCCTGTATGTGAGATTGTTGCCTCATTTTTATCTGGCTGTATGTGAGATTGTTGCTTCATTTTTTTTAAAGCTTTTATTTTACTTTTATTTATTTTGTATGTGTATGAATATACTGTCTGCATGCAGGTCTGTGCACCCGTGTCGTGCAATGCTGCGGAGGTCAGAAGAGGGTGTCAGATTCCTTGGAACTGGAGTTAAAGATTGTTCTCAGCCGCCATGTGGGTGCTGGGGATCTAACCTGGGTCCTCTGCAAGAGCAGTCGGCACTCTTAACCACTAGGCCATCTCTCCAGCCCCAGTTGCCTCTTTTATTAAACCTACTCTGGGTACATATTTCTATATTCTCTAAAAAGTTTTTAAAAACTATTTTATTATTTCTATTTTTTTAATTTAATTTTTATTGATGCTTTGTGCATTTCGTACATCATTTTCCAATTCAGATCAGGCATATTTCCCTTTCCCTTCCCCCCCACCCCCACCCCATCCCAGATCATGTATTCTGCCGTAACTGTCTTGCATCTTTCTCTGTTTTTTTTTTCTTTTCATTTTTTAGCTATAAGTGATAATCCATGAGTACAGGCATCCTTCGTGCAAAACCAATCTGCAGGCTGTTGTGCCCAAACCCCCACAGCCCCACCATCCAGTGGGGGGTGACAGGTTGTTTGTTCAATCAAGTTGATCAAATGAGTGTCCAGACTACATCGCTGTAGTTTCACCATTCACCCCAATCGCAGCCTTTACATTCTACCACGCCCCCTCTTCCGCAGATTGTTCCCTAGGCTTAGAAAAGGGGCACAGGTGGATGAGAAGCAAAACAGTCTACTCTCTCTGGAGCTGTTGTCTTGGACTCTGGTCAATTCTGGCTGTTTCCTTTCATGGGCTGACAGTTTGTCCAGGAATAACCTTTCGATCCTACTAATGAAGCACAAGCAATTAGATATATAGGTATTTAAGCAGCACTAATAGTTATGGTTAGGTTACTTTGGCATAGACACATATGTTATGTTTGGTGATATGTTAATCTATGAGTTACATTTTTTTCCCCCCTGTTAAATATGACAGGGTCTTACTGTGGCTTATAACATCTCCTAAACCTGTAGAGGATGTAAACTTGTGGCATCAGCCACGGGTTATCCTCCAAGGAGAGAGCCAATAGCCAATTAGATTAGGGAGTGAGTGTATTTTGTCTGCATGGAGGTGTTGTGCACCCGTGTTGTGCAATGCCGCGTAGGTCAGAAGAGGGTGTGGAATTCTCCTGGAATGGAGTTCTCTCTTGGAATTGGAGTTACAGACGGTTCTCTCAGCCACCATGTGGGTGCTGGGGATCGAACCCGGGTCTTCTGTAAGTAGCAGTTGGCGCTCTTAACCACTAGGCTATCTCTCCAGCCTATTTTATGTATATGAGTATTTTGCCTGCATGTGTGTAAGTACATCCATGTCATGTAGTGCCTATAGAGGTTAGAAGAAGGTGTTAGATTCCTCTGGAACTGAAGTTATGGACAGTTGTTAACTGCCATGTGGGTGCTGGGAATCAAACCCGGATCCTCTGGAAGAGCAGATAGTACTCTTACCAATGAGCCTTCTCGCCAGCTCTTTTTGAAAAATATTTTTATTGAGTTTTTGTGCATTTATACATCTTAATCAGATTTTTAGATCCTTTTCCCCCATCCGACCCACCCCCCCCCCCCCCGACTGGATTTCATAACTGGATGTCTCTCAGTGCAGGTTTATCCACTGGAATCTAGTCAGCCTGTCTAGAATCCCTCTGTTAATGAAAATCTCTTCTCCCTCACCTAGCATTAATCAGTTGCCAATAGTTCCTTGGCTAGGGTTGGGGCCTGCTGCCCCTTTCCCTTGTTCTGTGCTAGGCTTTTGTCTGATTGAATTGGCATGGGTCTTCTGCCTGCTGTCACTATTGTTGCAAGTTCATGTGAGCAAGTTCCCCATGGTCTGAAAGCCTCTGTTTCCTTATTCATGTAACAACACTGGTTCTTACAATCTTTCCACCCCCTCTTCTGCAATAATCCCTGAGTTGTGGGTGGGTGAGGTTTAATACAGGAGTCCTATCCAGGGCCACACACTTTTCATGTTCCCTAAAACTTAGCCAGTTGTGGCCTTCTGTGTACATTGCATTTTGTTGTATGAGGAAGCTTCACTAGTAAAGAAATTTGGTGTTGGGGATTGAGGCTAGAGCCCCACACTCTAGGCCAGTGCCCAGCCATTGGCCTGTATTCCTACACCTGCTTATACCACCGAAGAGAATGGATGGATCATCTGGAATGATTAGACTTGAAGCTGAAAATTATAGCCCAGTAACTTGTTCTAAAGCCTGAACATGAATATGTATAGAAGAATCCATGACTGCCAATTGCTAGATAATTTTTGGTATTTCTGTAGATAAATTCCATTTTAAATGAGCAATTTTTTGTAGTAAATTTTCTTCTTTTTGCCCTTAAATCTGTTGATATGCTTTCATAGTATTATTATTTTGGGGGGCTGTGGGAGATTTTTTTTTTTTTCTTTTCCCAGACAAGATTTCACTATGTGGCACTGGTTAGCCTAGAACTCACTACATAGAGCAAGCTAGACTGGAACATACAGTGAGCCTCCTGAGTGCTAGGATTAAGGGTGCAGTATTTTAATTGATAATCTGTTTGAGGTAAAAAAAAAAATTCATGCCGGGTATGGTGGTACACGCCTTTAATCCTAGGACTTGGGAGGCAGAGACAGGTGGATCTTTGTGAGTTCAAGGTCAGCCTGGTCTACAGAGTGAGTTCCAGGACAGCTGGGGCTACAGGGAGACCCTGTCTCAAAAAGACCAAAAAGAAAAAAAAAATTCTGATTATAAGGTAGACACACAGGTGTATATGTATATGAATGTATGTATGGGTCATTGGAATACCACTATCTGAAAATTAATATTTAATCTGTTGGAACATTAATTCTTAGCTTCTTGGCAGCAAGAGGAATGCAATACCTGCCATATGTTCAAAAGAGGCAAACAATTTTTTTTTATGAATTGTAGAATATATTAACATAAGTTGGTTTTTCTTGAATTTTAAATAGATTATAATTAAGATTAGAAAGCAGCTCAGAAAGGCATATACTTATTGATATACTTTCTCATAATTTTTTAAATTAAAAACAATTTTATGTATACATTTAGTTATGGAAGTTTGTTACCTGCTTTGTGGGTGCTAGCTAGAAACTAAACCAGGGTCTTGAAGAGCAGCCAGTGCTTTTAACCATTAAGCCCTTTCTCCAGTCTCATTTCCTCATAATTTTAGTTTCTTTTTTTGAGGCAGATTATCACTGTTTAGCTCAGGCTGACACTATGTATATATACAGGCTGAACTGGAAAGCCAGATTCTCCTGCCTCTGCATCCTGAGGGCTGGTACCACCTTTCCTCTGACTTAAAAAGTACTCAACAAGAGAAAAAGAGTGTTGCTCTAACTTACTGCCATCAAATACCTTTATTAAATATTAGCCCAAGACCTTTAAACATGATGCTTTTTTTTTTTTTTGGAGAAAAGGTCTCTCTAGCCTCACCTGGCTTGTAGACCAGGCTGGCCTTGATCTCACAGAGATGTGCCTGTCTCTGCCTCCTGATGGGATTAATGGTGTGCGTCACTGCACGTGGTTCTTTTTTTTTTTTTCAAATCCAATTTTTATTGAACTTTGTGCATTTCATACAAAATTTCCAATAAAATCTAGACCCATTCCCCCTTCCTTGCCCCCCCACCCCCCAACCAGGGCTCATGCATTCTGCCAAACAAGTTTTTCATCTTTTTTCTCAGTGTCTTTTAAAATTTCTATGCAGAAGTTTACTGCTTCGGGCAGAAGCTCACTGTTTCAGTTAGTTCTTTGACCCAGTCATTGTTTTGTTGTTGTTGTTCCTTAAAATTTGCATCACTCCAAAAATATGCCATTTTATAGACAGCATCATAATTGCTTTTTTTTTTTTTTTTTTTGTCTTTTCAAGACAGGGTCTCCCTGTAGCCCCAGCTGTCCTGGAACTCACTCTGTAGACCAGGCTGGACTTGAACTCACAAAGATCTGCCTGCCTCTGCCTCCCAAGTGCTAGGATTAAAGGCGTGCACCACCACGCCCGGCCATAATTGCTTTTTATTTGACATTTCCTTATGTCTAGAGCAGTGCTTCCTTCTTGTATGAAGCTTTATTTCTCCCTGTACACTAGAAATTGCTGCTTCTCTCAAAGGCATTTGCAAGGGCTGCAGAAATGGCTTAGTAATGGCTGCACTTATACATACATACAGGCAAAACACTCATACATATAAAAGTAAGTAAATCAGAGCATTTAAGAAACAGTATATATGAAGGGGCTTTGGAATCTAAGCATTCCTGTTGCTTCCAGTCCTGCTGGGTTAGTATTTGGTCCAACAGTTTTTCATTCCAAAATAAGGCTGATTAAATTTTTCCATTTTTTCTATACTTAAAAAATACTTATTATTTTTATTTTACATGTATGAATGTATTGTCTTCATGTATATGTGTACAGTTGTGTCCTGCAATGGACACGGAAGTTAGAAGAGGGCATCAGAGCCCCTGGAACTGGAGTTATGGACAATTGTTAGCTGCCATGTGGGTTCCCATGCTGGGAACCGAACCCAGGTCCTCCGTAAGAGCTGCCAGTGCTCTTAAATGTTGAATCATCTTTCCAGCCCCAGATTGATTGAATTTTTCTTGGTGAAACTGGAGTTTCTACCCTCTTCCTCTATCAGGACTACATCTATTTCCATATATAGCAGGGACCTGAGCAATCCATCTCCTTGTCCCAGGGCTAGCTAGAACTAATTGTTTTAGGAACAGCAAGGATCACCATGCTAGTCTTCAAATCTAAGCCCCTTTGATAGTCTTTCTTCTTTCCCTTGTTTTTTTTGTGCTCTTTTTACCTTTACAGTTCTCCTTTTTCTCGTTACTTATCCTAAACATGAATACTTTTCTGGAATATTTGTTTCTGCTAAACAGAGTATCCTCTGTTCTGTTAGGGTCCCTGTACCATATTAGCTTCTATTTCTTCACTTCATGTTTTTCTGCCTCTGATTTTAAATTTCTTCACCTCAGACTTGTGCTTATTACGGACATGACACGTAGGAGGTTGGATGGGTCATTTTTGTCTTACATTTTCAGTGCTGCATCCTCAATGTTCTTCCAGTTCCTTCTCCCCTCCAGTTGATGATGTAGCCAAGGATGACCTTGCATTTCTGATCCTTCTGTTGCCATTTTCCATGTGCTAGGCATACAAGCTCATGCCTGTTACACATGGTGTTAGTGAACCCAGGGCTTTGTGCATGCTAGGTAAGCTGTACCCACAGTTCTGACTCTAAGCTCCACCTTCTCCTTTCTGACATTAACCACAAGCAGCTTAACCAAATGATACTGTTTCTTTGGGTCTCATGCCCTTTCATCTTTTTCTTTTTTCACATAAATTTATTTTTATTTTTTTAACAAATCTAGACCCGTGTTCCCGCCCATTCCCCCACCCCGCCAGAGCTCATGCATTCTGCCAAACATGCTTTTCATCTCTTTCCCAGTCTTTCTCAATATTCTCCATGAGGAAGTTGACTGTTTTGAGCAGAAGTTTACTGTTTCAGTCAGTAAAAAAAAAAAAAAAAAGCAAAAAACATCCGAACACATACAAGCGTAAAAAAGAAAGAGTTCAAAATCCACATTTAAAAACTAAAGTCCAGGGAAGCAGAAGCAGAAGTAGAAGAAAGCAAGAGTCAAGACTTAAAAACTAAAATGACGGGCTGGTAGAGATGGCCTAGTGGTTAAAAGCTGCCAACTGCTCTTGCAGAGACCTGGTTCTTCCCCAGCACCCACATGGCGGCTGAGAACTGTCTTTAACTCAGATCCAAGGGATCCGACACCCTCTTCTGACCTCTGCAGCATTGCAGACAAGGTGCACAAACCTACATGCAGACAGTAATTCATATAATAGAGAAAATAAAAAAAAATAAAACAACTAAAAATGAGCTGGGTGCGGTGGCACAACTTAGTCCCACACTCTGGAGACAGAGGCAGGTGAACTCTAAAAAAAAAAAAAAAAAAAAAACAGTAAAGGTTCTGGCTAAGATATGATGGTGTTACTATGATCTCAGCACCCAAAAGTTAAAGCAACATGGTCGGCAAGCTGGAGGCCAACCAGGGCTATACACTGAGACTCCCATCTCAAAATTAAATGTTTTCCTGGGTTTACATGGAGGAAAATACAGACTGACAGGATATGCCACCAAAGAAGATCTGAAGTCAAACAATGAGAATATTAACAACAAAAGTATTAAAAGATGAAGGATCTCTATACCAGACTTCAAACTATACTACAGGGCTATAGTCATAAAAACAGCCTGGTACTGGCACAAAAACAGACCTGTTGACCAATGGAAACAAGCCGAAGATCCAATCTGAGCACATACAATTTCAGCCTCTTATATTTGACAAGGGGGCCAAGAGCCACAATGGAAAAAGACAGCTATCTTACGCAAGTGGTGGTGGCAAAAACTGGATCACCACTTGTGAACAGAATTAAACCCCTACCTCTCGCCCTGTACAAAAGTGAACTCCAGATGGATCAAAGACCTCAAGTGAAAACCCCAAACCTAAAGGTTTGAAGAGAAGAAAAAAGTTGGCACAGACTAAAGACATAGCTTAGGAAAAAACTTCCTAAATCAGACAACAGTGCCAAGAATTAAGGTCCACAATTGACAAATGGGACCTCATTAAACTCAAAAGCTTCTGTACATCAAAGAAACAATCAAGG